>JAPDDO010000398.1:0-25000 GCA_027422415.1 Schizothorax lantsangensis
TTTTCTCTGCTTTCAGTAATTATTTGTTATTTTAACTTAAGTTGGGCTGAAACAATTAGTCCAGTGGTTCTCAAATTGTCCTGGGGACCCCCAAGCACAGAATTATTTTGTATGTCTCCTCATTTAACACACCTGATTCAACTCTTCAGCTCATTAGTAGAATCTGCAAGACTTGAGAGACATACAAAATATGTGGTGGCTGTGGTGGGTCCCCAGGACATGTTTGAGAACCACTGGATTATTCGACACTAATCGACAATGTTGACAATAAAAAATGTCGACAAATTTTTGATGTCGAATAGTGGTTCGATCTCATATAAGCTAATGTAAGGGTCTGCAATAACCGATGGGGCGCTGTGGCACAACACTGTAATCCAACAGAAGTAGACACACAAGGTGCTTGTATAAACGCAGCAGAAACAGACGCTGCTGAGAGTGGCGTATACATTAGAACCATCCCAGTTACTTTGCACTGGTTGAGCTACAAGAAAAAAAAAATAAGGGGAAAAAACGTTATTTGCAAAAACCAGATATGGTCTGATGTTCTACCAAAAATAAACTCAATCACGCACACAAATGGTGTTTCTTTCAGCATGTTTTCAAACAATATACACATTTAGTGAGATACAAACCCCAAATACTGCAAGTCATTATACAAATATACAGACAATGTATGTCTCCTGTATGACAATTTTCCTGCTAAAATGTAAGTTGAATGATTTTATCCATTAATAATCAAGGAGCTTTGCTGCCGTACCATGGGTGCAGCAGGTGCAGTGATATTACGCAGTGCCTGAAAGTAGTCCCCAGCTAGGTAACTAGTTATGATATAGCTGGGGACTACTTTCAGGCACTGCGTAATCATTGCGCCTGCTGCATTCATGGTACGGCAGCAAAGCTCCTTGATTATTAATGGATAAAATCATTCAACTTACATTTTAGCAGGAAACACAAAGGTTTCTCAAACAGGATTAGGAAGTAGGTCACAGGTAACCATGAAGCAGCTTCAAACAGAACCTAGCACTTACTCTACTACTTCCTGTTTTTATTTAATCCAGGGTGAGCTACATGTGTCCCCCTAGTGGTCAGTATGAACATAACTGTGACAGACGGTGACTGTTACAACATTAATATGTTACTATGTGCTGTGCAGTTTCGGAATAAACACACAACAAAAATGAAGGCGGTGAGAAAACAGCAGTTAAGAAAGCACCTAATCGTGTATATATGTATATACAGTCAAACCAAAAATTATTCAGACACCAGATATAAATTTAGATATTGTTTTACTAGTGGGTGCAGGACACTATAGTTCATTTATGTAAGTGAGGATAGCAAAATAAAGTAAACTGTGACATATTATACCCAAACATTCTTCATACAGTGGACTACCAGTAAAATTTATACAAATTTGGGACAAAAATTATTCAGACACTTTGACCTGAGCATGTTTTGCTTAAGCGTTTTTTCTTTGATTGCTAATGCAAACTTTTTACACACAGACTGAACAAAATTAAGCATTGCTTTCTTGTCATTTTTATTACCATTTTCTAAACCATAGCGAACTGTGATATAATGTGAGAAATGTTGAAGGTGTCTGAATACATTTTGGTGTACAGTATATGCAATGTATATATGTTTGAACTCCAGTAAAGTCTAGTCATTTATTTATTTAATGCTTTATACAATAGACTGATTTAAAGCAAGCAGCTTTTTACAGTATTTAACATGAAAATACAGTGTCAGTGTTGCTTTCAGTTAGAATTACTACCTGATTTTCTGCTATAGCAGAAGCAGCTCTATGTTGTGTAACTAGCTAATAATAGAATTGCTTTAATAGTGAATGCAAAAAAACTTGATCTAGCACAGGATTGCTCTGATTATTATAACAATATAAGGTGTTTTACAAACTAATATTGTGACTGAAATAATTTATCCCCCCAAATAATTACCTTTATTTTGTTTTATATCCATATGACTTACAAAAGGAGATGTTAGTTTGGTGTCTCATATTATGAGAAACTCAGTTAAGAAGCCACATCAGATCACAAAAGGAGGTTATTTCAAGCTCTCGACTAATACTATAAAGTTTGAGCAAAACATTGTATGCATCGTATAAATGTTGTAACATCTCTCCAGAGCAGGGTAGCTGTGTAGCGCAAGTTACCATGGTGTTTCCCGTAAACTCCACGGACAAAGCAGTATTGCGATTAAGAACACTTCCTTTAGGCAGGGCTTGACATTAAGCATTCTCATGTGGTTGTCCTTCGGACAAGTAAATTTGTCATTTCGCACTTGAAATACCGTAAAGGCAACAGTTTGCTGTTAGCCTGTTGTAGCCGTTGCCTTGCTCTAAATCTTTTTATTAGTAGAACGAACAGTTTTTTTTTAGGAAAATACAGCATCATCCTGTGTTTATATGTGAATTACGTGACATATCAGCAGAAGTGAAACCAAAATGTGGGCCCAGTGTGTTTTTTTTGTTATTTTTGTTACCTCATTCCAAAACAACACTTACATAAAACAAACCAAACTCCATCCTGCAAAATCTTAGCTCATATTTATTTTAGGAAATAGTGTCTTGCTGAGTCAAAACACACCAGACCTTATGACTTGATTGTTTGTATGTGATTGCATTCTTTGCTTCCTTTGTTTGTTTTGGAACAGTTATATTTTGAACATACCTGAACTGAAACCAAACCACAAAAATGCTCGTTTAGCCTCAACTACTTCACACACTTCTGCAAATTTGATTGAATCGAAGATTCTCTAGGTGTACTACTAGTTTTAAAAGCACCATTAGATACGTAATGGTTCATAAATCCTTGTTTAGACCTTCAGGATAGACTGACCTGATTCAAAACATGATACCAGATGCTCATGGCACTTAAAACGGATCATGGATGGCCTACTATTGTCTTGGTCGCTCTGAGGTGTATTCGAGTAAAAATTGTGGTTTGATGTCCTAACTTAGGACTACATAAGAGATAAGATTTTGTACCAGCATCAGGCAGATTTAGGATATTGTATTGAGTAGCAATGTGTCTTCTCTTGGCTAAGACAACCCGTCCCTCTCTTATCTTGAACCAATAGAAATGTAAACAAAGTTACGGATGTTTTAACTGCTGCATTATTGCCTTTTTCAATGCTGTGTTTTGAATGTAATTAAATGTATTTTTTATTTAAATCAATATTAATTGGAGTTTGGGTCATTTGCTATAGATTTGGACTGTAAACGCTGTACGAGTCTTGTGCTTGAAAGCTAAACTAATTAACTGAGAGCACAACTGTATCCAGATTGACTCATTTGTGTTCTTTCATCAAAAACCTTTTCTCGTCTTGCTGAATTCATTAGTGAAGCATCAATAAAGCGAAGGTTATGATTGAAATGATCTAATGTGTTGAACATCCTATACACCCCAATGTTATCTTTCAAATTACTAGTATGTATTGAAGATACAGCGTAATAATTGGTTACTTTGATGTAATTTGGTGAACCGGTGCTTTAAGGAACTTGTCATTAAGCTACTGAAACTAATGCAATGAAATGAGCTGATCTCGAATCATTTTGAATTTCACCAAAGACATGTTCTGGATACGATTGGAAGGCCAAATAATGTGTTGTATTTTTAATTGACATGTACATTGTAAGAGCAAGCAACCTGTGAACTGATCTGGCATGTTGTACTTGCATTAAAATGACAATAAAATTATAAATGACCCACACAATTTGACTGTGGCTTTAACATTTGGAATAGTAGGCATTAATATCCTAATGTCAGCAAGTTTCTGGTCATTATTAACAAAGGAAATTAAACTTATGTCAGCCAGTCATTTTACTATAATCCAACACTAATACCTTATATTCACCACAAAGCAAAAGGTTGGGCTTGTTTCTAGGGTTGCAAAACATGTTTCTAATTGTTAAGTGGCATAACAAAACTCCAATCTGACTTCAAACATTTAATCATCTTTTCATTGTGCATTCGGTACAATGTGAACATTGATAAAGTTGTTCATGTAGTATACCTTCACTTTGCTGAGTAATGGTTTTTCTATTTGAGTGGGTAGGTAAATATTCTCTTTTGAGCAAAGCAGAGAAGCTTTGTGAAGCTATAAAGGACTCTCATACACAGTACATAACAGAGTGCATAGTTTTCACTGATGAAGCTCAAGTAATTTAACAGTTTTCTGTCCATGTGCGTATCTATAAAACAGTTAATAATGGTTTCATTCATTGTCATCGCTTTATCTATGCTGATCTGAGATCAGTTTAATGCTTATTGTTATTGCTAAAGGCATGAGTTCTTTGCATACTGTGTTGAGAGACACAAAAAAACAAATAGCTGGAAGGGGTATGGGATCAGATTCCCGCATAAAGTATTGCAGTCACGGATTAAAAAAAATAACAAGCGTGAAAACAAATTTTAAAAACGCAAGTAAAAATATATTGCACAAAGCAAAATTTTCATAATAGCAAACAATGGTCACGGATAGAAAGATAAGTGTAAATCAAAATTAATAACGCAATTTTAAAATAATAAGCATGAATCAAAACTTTAAACATTTAAAATCATATTGCACAAAATAGAAATATTAATGCAAAATTATCTGACTTGCACACAAAATCATGTTTTCCTTGGTTATATTTCTCGTGTTTTTCTGCTCAGACATTTTTTGCTCATATTTTTATTTTTTGTAATACTTTAGGTGGGAATCTGATCCCATACAGGGGCTGTTGCTGGCAGGATGCCGTGATATTGCAGGAATGTATTGAAAATATGCTCAACTGGTTTGTTTAAGCCGCTGGTAATTATAAAATCTATTCACTCTATCGTGTTTCTCAAGCATTATGTTATTTTTCATTGTTAAGCATTTTCCACTGCAGAAAAGAATGTAGTCAAAACAACAAAATAGTTAATCTTCGGGTGTATTCACCCATCCATCTGTCACGATTCACACAAGGAGCAACAAAGGAGCGAGGAGATACAATTCTAAAAGTCTTTAATGGAATCCAAAGCCAAAAAACACAGGGAACATGGTGACATCGAATGACGTTAGACACCGGACGCTGGAGACAAGGCTTAAGAACACAGGAGAGAAAAAGATAATTAATAGAACACAGCTGCAACTAATGGAACTAAATGGGGACCAAACGAGAACAGGAAACCCATATATGGACATGAGGGAGAAACTAGGTCAAGGAAGCCACAAAGACAAACACAAAACGGGTCCATAACCCTGACACCATCTCTGTCACACACATAATAATACGCCAATGGCAACATGCTTGAGTAAACACTAAAATACCCTCTTTCTAAGATTAACTCATCTTTTGATCAGAACCTTTAACACCATATAGCAAGAATGAGGCTTGGGGAAAGTACATGTATTGACTGGAAACACTCTTTAAATGTTACATCAGCACTGTCTGTTGTTGATATTATTAAAATTATACTGATTATTTCAGTTTAAGACCAGGCCTGTCCATAGATATATCTATCTGTTTTACTATTATAGTAACAAGATTTGAGGGAAAAGCCTCTTTGTCCAAAAATATGTATAAAATAAAATAAAAGATTTAAAGTAATTGTAAGTCATGCATTAACTTTTCATGGATCGTAGTTTTTTTCCCCGTTTATGCATGTGTGTGGATAGACCATAATTATAAAATGAGTCATAGTAGTAATAGTAGTTATATGTAGTAAATTATATTGGTTTGGAATTAGTAAAATGTGCTTGGAAAAAAATATGATCAGAATATCAACGTGCCTAATAATTATTCACGCACTGTAAAGATGTGCTCACTTTACACAGAGTGAGTGTGATCGCAAAATCGAAAGTGAAACTGCGAGCGCTCATTCAAATGTGATTTCAATACCCCACATATTGATAGCGTGAAAATTATATACAATACTAGAATGTTTGCTGGAGCGGGACACACGCATTGCGGGAGGTAATGGTCAGAAACTCAGAGGGAGCAGCTTAAGAAAACTGTCCCGCGCAGGGCTCTAGGCTGCGCATCAACACACACGCTAAGTTTTTTTCACGCTACCCCATCTCCACCCCAATCATTAGTGCCGTTTCATTCTGTCTTTGACAGCACATATAGGGCACTTTTTGAAATAGCGCCATAAACTAAATTGATTTCAAATTTAATTTAAGCACTTTCAAGGACCTATGTTTGTTTTCAAGTACTTTCCAGGCCTTGAATCCATATGTCTGAAATTCAAGTACTTTCAAGAAGCGTGGGAACCCTGAGTAGAGCTTTCTTCAGATTTAAACAATTTAATTTGAAATTGTACTCAAATTAAATTTAGCAATTCAACTTAAACCCATGAACTCCATATCACACACTAAGGAAACAAGAGTTAAACATCAGTTGCATATGGTTTGGACATAAATCTATACAAAGGGGGCAAAATCTGATTGAGTTTCTTTTAAAATATTCCTTGACACAAGTACTAAACACAGGAGTTTACTCAGAAAAGTATGCTGGAGTTTTTCATAAGATTTACAAATGTTTGCTTCTTAGACAACAAACAAGTCTAGTCAGAAAGTGGATTTACCACATTTCTATATGCTGCTTATGAACATAAAAATAAACCAGTCAGTTTTACAGAATATTACAGAATGGCTTACAAAAAAATACACTCCTTTTTCATCTCACTGTCACAGGCCTTTATTTGAAAAAGGAAGTGGTTCAATGCTCTGCACATGCATACATATGTGTGTGTGTGTGTGTGTGTGTGTGTGTGTGTGTGTGTGTGTTCAAAGCCACAAGACAACATTAATGATGTATTCATCAGTAGAAACTAAGTACACTATTATGTAATGCTAAGCATTAGAGGCTTGCAAAATTAGTTCTTCCATTTAGTTTTGAATTTTACTAGAGAAATACAGATGAATGTGATTACAAGAAACACCACAATATTTATGCTGATGAGCAGAATGTTGATCCACGGCAGAGATGATTGCGATTCGTCAAATCCAGCTGAAACCATTAAAGAAACATAATTTACTCCAAGAATCTGTGGCATTTCTGATAAAATCAGATGAAAATTCACCCTGATAGCAGTGTCCTCAAAAGACAAAAGAACAAAACACTGCATCTAACTGATTTTCAGACATGAAGGAGTGAGTATACCTGTTATCATTTCAGTGCTCACTGTCTGTGTTTTTTCTGTCATATCTGTAGTACAGCAACAAAAATGTTATACTGATAGGATATTTATATTGTAAATGTTGTGTATATAATAACTGTATCCATTAAAATAATAATGAAAATAATGTAAAACACTCAAATACAGGTCAAAATGAGAACTTACCCCATCCAAGTTTTTTGTCTGAAATTTGAAGAGAAATTCCTTCACCATGTATGCGAGTAAAAATGTTGTCCACATGGCAAAATGCATTACATTTTATATTGTCAATGTCATCGATGGATAGGTTTCTCAGAGTCAGTGTTGTGAATGTGTCATTAAATGATTGTAGTCTGATACGCTGATCATATTTCTCAGCATACAGTATATCATTTGTGCTATCTTCTTTTGGATTTGGAATAGTCCACTTGAATGTGCACTTGCCAACTTTCTCCTGATCAGAATCTACTTTGCATTGTATAACTGCTGTATCCCCCACTTGATAGAGATCCCGGTAGGTGTTCTGAAGTACCCAAACTCTGCTAGAGCCAGGAAAGATGAGAGCTACACACAATACATGCAATTAACACCAGCACCAAGCAGAGGTAAGCAGAAACTGCTTAAACGTAATTTACTTCTATAACAACTCACCCAAAAGACAAAGCAGAGTGTAATCACTGACTTTCCTTTGTTTGTTCATGATTTTCTCTCTGGCAGTCTGTGCACAAATGCTCTCATTTCCTGTGCTCAACCTATAAGTTGAAACTGACATGAGACCACACTAACCACTGTCACATTTTTGTGTGTATTTGATAAGGTGACGAGAAATGGAAACAGAGAATCATAATTCAGTGGTCAAAATATCAAAGCATTCTTACTTGTTATTATCTATACATTGAAAAATGGGAACAATGTTTTTTGCATGTTTTTGTTTTTTTAATTGTTGTGGGTTGCATACAGGCCTATTCGTATAAAAAATAATCATGATGTTTACTGTTTTAATATACCAAATAAGAACCATGAGAACATAAAACTTGGACTTTGTATTTAATATTTTTGTATTTAATAATAATAATAAGCTCATTTTCACAAACTGTGAATATACTGTAATTACAACTTTTTAAACTTTTCAAATGTTATTTTATATTTGTACTTTTGGAAATTTATTTTTACTACCCCAAATTATGAATATTATTTTGCTTTTTAAGATAACCTTGAGGACAAAGTATGTGCTTTGCACATAATTGTAGCAAGTTGCAGGACTTCTCTCCTATTCAAGACACAGATAGGCCATCGGATCAACTCATTATGAGATTACTACTACTGATGTCAATATTCTGAGTGGTTTCCTGGTAGCGTTTTGCATATCTACTGAAAAGGGATGATGATGACTAATTTAATCAAGAAAACCACAAAGATATTTTTGTATGCAGAACTGCAGAGTCTTTCTCGCAACCCGTGGAAGCCTCGTGATCCGTGATGCAAATGTATAGAACTATATAGTCTGTCCAACAGGAAAAGGACAATTAAATCAAATGACGCCCTCAGGCCTGCAACACGGGATCTATACCACGCGTCCCAGGACTGTCTCATGACGCACTCTCCTGCGTGTTCAACTCTTTCCTTGTTCAGACAAAGAAAAGTTTCAAATAAACGATGTTCCACAGGGAAACACTTAGAATCATTTAAAGTATTAGAACAATATATCCACAAATAACGTGTTATGAGTCTTTGTTTTGTGTGATGTGTTTTATGTAATCTGTGAATTTTAATCTATGCCGTAATAACCCCTTTTCCCAGAAGAAAGCTATTAACGTGTGTAAGATGGGTTATGTTTAGTCTTGAAAGGAAGCCTATTTTAAATGCTGAACGATGAAATTATTGAAATGCTGAAAATCATAATTTGACATTTTTAACAGAACGTGCAGAAATATTCCCCACGGGGAAGATTAAATATTAGGTTAATATTAATAATTAGGTTAATCAGCACCCGTCTCACCCGCAAAGCCCTCAGCATTGCAGGTGATCCCACCCACCCGACACACAACTTCTTCAGTCTGCTACCATCAGGGAGGAGACTGCAGAGTCTCCAGGCCAGGACCAACAGACTGAAGGACAGCTTCATCCACCAGGCTGTCAGGAAGCTGAACTCCCTCCCGTCCTTGCCCCCCCCTCCCCTCTCTTACCCCACGCAACACTGAACTTTTTTTCTACATGTCCTTATTTGTATATTTGTAATAGTTGCATTTTGTGTTGTACGTATGTATGTATGTGTGTGTTATGTATGCATGTATGTATATATATATATATATATATATGTGTGTGTATATATACAACCCCAAATCAGAAAAAGTTGGGACAGTATGGAAAACGCAAATAAAAAAGAAAGTAGTGATTTCTAAATTTACTTTGACTTGTATTTCATTGCAGACAATATGAACACAAAATATTTCATGTTTTGTCTGGTCAACTTCATGTCATTTGTAAATATACATCCTTTCCTGTCATTCAGACCTGCAACACATTCCAAAAAAAGTTGGGACAGGAGCAATTTAGGGCTAGTAATGAGGTAAATTGGTTAAATAATGATGTGATTTGAAACAGTTGATGTCAACAGGTGATTGTAATTATGATTTGGTACAAAAGCAGCATCCAAGAAAGGTCTAGTCCTTTAGGAGCAAAGATGGGCCGAGGATCGCCAGTTTGCCAACAAATACGTGAGAAAATTATTGAAATGTTTAAAAACAATGTTCCTCAAAGAAAGATAGGAAGAGATTTGGATATTTCACCTTCAACAGTGCATAACATAATTAAAAGATTCAAGGAATCTGGAGGAATTTCAGTGCGTAAAGGACAAGGGCGCAAGCCTAAGCTGAACAACCGTGATCTCCGATCCCTCAGGCGGCACTGCATCAAGAATCCTCATTCATCTATAAGCGATATCACCACATGGGCTCAGGACTACTTTGGCAAACCTTTGTCAAGTACCACAATACGTAGTTACATCCACAAATGCCAGTTAAAACTGTACTGTGCCAAAAGGAAGCCCTATGTTAACAGTGTCCAGAAGCGCCGTCGACTTCTCTGGGCTCGGAGGCATCTGGGATGGACCATCACACAGTGGAAACGTGTACTGTGGTCAGATGAATCAGTATTTCAGGTATTTTTTGGGAGGAATGGACGCCGTGTGCTCCGGACCAAAGAAGAAAAGGATCATCCAGACTGTTACCAGCAACAAGTCCAAAAGCCAGGGTCTGTCATGGTATGGGGTTGTGTCAGTGCCCTTGGCAAAGGTAACTTGCACTTCTGTGATGGCACCATTAATGCTGAAAAGTACATAGAGATTTTGGAGCACAATATGCTGCCTTCAAGAAGACATCTTTTCCAGGGACGTCCATGCATATTTCAACAAGACAATGCAAAACCACATTCTGCACACATTACAAAGTCCTGGCTGCGGAGGAAGAGGGTACGGGTACTTGACTGGCCTGCCTGCAGTCCCGACCTGTCTCCAATAGAGAATGTGTGGCGCATTTTGAAGCGCAAAATGTGACAACGAAGACCCCGTACTGTTGCCCACCTTAAGACTTGTTTGCAGGAAGAATGGGACAAAATTACACCTGAAACACTTCATCACTTGGTGTCTTCAGTCCCTAAACGTCTTTTAAGTGTTGTGAAAAGGAATGGCAACATTACAAAGTGGTAAATGCTTTACTGTCCCAACTTTTTTTGGAATGTGTTGCAGGTCTGAATGACAGGAAAGGATGTATATTTACAAATGACATGAAGTTGACCAGACAAAACATGAAATATTTTGTGTTCATATTGTCTGCAATGAAATACAAGTCAAAGTAAATTTAGAAATCACTACTTTCTTTTTTTATTTGCGTTTTCCATACTGTCCCAACTTTTTCTGATTTGGGGTTGTGTATACATATATATATATATATTGTGGCGGGAAGAGCAAACGACAGACACAGTGGGTGTGGCGTCAGGCCTCGGAGAGGCTTTTATTAAACAGAAATAATAAAATAAAGTGTCCAAAGGGGATTAAGTGTCCAAAATAAACAGGGGATCTGGTGTCCTTGTCGTGCTGCGCGGGTTGTGAAGGAGGGGCAGTGTTCTGGAAGGAAGGGTCCAGGTAAGGGGCGGAGTCCGGTGGCCGCACGCGCTCCCCCTTGGGTCCGGGGCGCGAGGGCGGCGGCTTCTATCGGCGGCTTCGTCCTCCTTTGGGCCCGCGGCGCTTCCAGGGGTACGGCCCGGCATCCTGGCCCATCATCCGTCTCGCGGGTGCGGTCCTCCGCGCTCGACGCTCCCTTCCTGGACCCACGAGGACACCAGCGTGCATGCACGGGGAAGAGACCGGTCTCCAGAGGAGAGGCGCAGTCGGCATATAACAGCGGCGGTGATGAGGCTCCATTCACTTCAGGTGTGTGCCTCATCACACGCCGCCAGACCTGGCTGTTTCAGCGCCCCTCCTCTCTCACACACCCACTCCCGTCGGGAGCCTGGTGAAGGGCGGCGATTAAGGGACGGGGAGTGCTGATAATTAGGGGGAGGCAGCCGACTCGTCACAATATATATATATATATTCGATTTGTACTTATCGGTATTTTGCGTTCTACTGTTAGTGTTTAGTGTTATCTGTATGCACCAGGGACCCAGCTAGAAATGTTTTGTTCTAAAAATGTTCTAAGAACATTACCATGAATTGTTCTAGCAATGTTTTTAGCGGGTAGTTTTATTTTGGTTCCCAGAATGTCCTCTCAAAAGATAGGATAACAGTCTCTAAAAACATTCTATAATTGTTTATTGATAATATTGTTAGAACATCATTCCCTAGCATTCTTATAATGTTTTTAGCGGGTAGTTTTATTTTTGTTCCCAGAACGTTCTCTCAAATGATAGGATAACATTCTCTAAAAACAGTCTAAAATTGTTTAGTGACAACATTAGAACATTATCCCCTAACATTCTTATAATGTTTTTAGTGGGTAGTTTTATTTTTGTTCTTAGAACATTCTTCCAAAAGGTAGGATGACATTCTCTAAAAAAGTTGTGATGACCTTCTGTAAATGTTTAGTCATAACATTATTAGAACATTATCCCCTAACATTCTTATAAAGTTTTTAACAGGTAGTTTTATTTTTGTTCCCAGAATCCTAAACACACACACACAAAAAAGAAATGCTTAGCTATTACATTGTTAAAACATACAATTTTATTGATCTCAAAAATAAAACATCAAAATCTAGCAGGTTTATAAATGGCATCCACATAAATTATTAGTAGTTTTACATACAGTAAGTGCTCAGCATCACATGTTGAAGAACTCAGTAAAGTGCAGTGCATAATCAAGCGTCTGACTGTTGTTTACTCAAAGTGCTCATCATTGTCTTTGCTTGTTGTGGTTCTTGCAGAAAAAATAATACAGTCGTCTGTATTAATAGGTGTTCAACAGTTCTTCTCCTCCAGGTTTCCAGCTGCTCTCCCAGTTAGCAGCACTGAGCTCTATTCTCTGTGTGCATGATAGAGTTCTTCATCATGGCCTATAACAGAGGAGCATACAACAGTGTAAACAGAAAGACTACAAATACACATTACATCTTAAGATCACAAACAATACTGACATTGAAAACTTTCTAAATTAGCCAGCCTAATTAGTATTCAGAAACTATGTAAAGACTAATTTATTGAAAGTATAGATATGACACCTTATGAGTATTTATATTGTTTCTATAATTTAAAACACAGCTACATAATCCATTATACATTAATAACACAACTAGAGGCTAAATTTGTGAACAAACTTTGACATTGGCTTGAAAAGCCTGAACCTTTAGCCGAGACTTGAACTCGGGTCACCTTGTGCACAGCTGTAGCATATGTCAGAACGTGGGTCACAAGGCTATTGCTCTGACATAACAGCTAGTTTTCATCATTTATATTGTCTATGGATCATTACATTTCTTACAGAATTCAGATATAAAGTGGCACTGTATTTGAATGCATGAGTGTGACTTTTTCAATTCAATTCAAGTTTATTTATATAGCGCTTTTCATGATACAAAAGTGTTGCAAAGCAGCTTTGCAGAAAATTACGTTTCATTATATTTAGTAGTAGCTTATCAGTGGTGACTATGTCAAGCTGATGTACATATGGCAGAGATGTACTGTAAAATTCAATCAAAGACATAATCAAACAGACAATGAACTATTAACAGCAATGATTATATGTTGCAATCAAACTTTTCTCAGAATTGTGAGATAAAAAGTTGCAATTGTCAAGTTCTGACAGGAAAAATGTCAGCTCACAATTCTGACATGTTCTTGCAACTATGTGTTTATACATTACAATTCCGAGGAAAGGGGGAAAAAAGAATTGAGAATTATATCAGGGTGTCTACAGACCTTTTAATACCACCTTTCGTGAAATTTAAGACTAAACCTGTGATGGAAATACACATTATATTACATGCATGTGTGATATTTAATGCATTTAATGTTAAAAGAAAACAAAAAACCCTCCTGAAACCCAAGCATAGCATTTTGTTCACTGTGGTGGACATCAAGACTTACAGCATGTAAATCAGGCAAACACAACCAATGAACAGGGAAAGAAATTAAATATCAATATTCCCATGAAATATTAGATATTCTAATGAAAATGTTGCCAATTACTACTCTAATTATTACTACTATCTCACTTCTTTTTTTCATTTATTTATGGCTATTTTACACACATAATGCATAAAAAAATAGTATATTAAATCATTGTTTTATCTTTCATGACAGTTGAGAATCATCTTTATACAAAGTTTGTTTAACGAAAATCCTAAAACCTAAAAATTGATAGGTGAAGGAAAAAAAACAATTGTTTTTGCCAATACATGTCTTTTGAACAAAAAAATAAAATGTCCCCTACAGTCTAATGTAATGACAATAAAAGCCTAATTTCACAAAACTTTTTTCCCCTGGTTATGAGGAAGATCTTCTTATTTTTTATATTTACCACAGGATGTTATTTACCTTAATAAAGGCCAATATTTTTTAACATTAATAAATGTATGCATCATCCTTAATGTCTAATAATTAGTTAACAAAACAAAAAAAATGCTCTATAGGGCTGTTGCCAATCAAATAAAATTTACAGTGCAAAATTACAACTGCAATAACATTTTGAATAGGCCAATACAAAAAAGATATGCTGAGGAAAAAGCATACTTTTAAATACACTAAACCACCAGTAGATGATGTTAATTTGCTTATTCATTTAACCGATTGGTCGGTTCAAAACGCTGTACTTAAACAATGCGGAGTGTTTCTTGGAGAATGTGTAATACTTCTCCTGTCATCTTTCTTTGGAACTATTTTCATTGGTGAAACAGAACAAAACAGTCAATATTGTGTCTAAAATGTACTTGTTTGTTGAACTAAAATCAAGGCAATATTTGCACTCGTGAAAATATTCAGCAAAATAGCTCCCTTGTCATGGTATGTTACTTAAATATATCATGTTAGAAATATATTAAACATGTTAAATTTTTACCTCAGTATGTTTTCTATGAATTTCTTTATGAGTGCTGTTACACATTTCGAGCCTCAACAACAGCTGTTTGCGCTGAATGTAATAAAATTCAAAAGAATAATTTTAACCCACGGCTACCAATGAAATCCGAGAGCTCTCTGACCCTCCATAGACAGCAACGGTACTACCACCACAGTCAAGGCACAGAAACATAGTAAGGACGTCGTTAAAATGGTCCATGATTCAATCATAATTTTACGAAGCTATTTTTTTGCGTGCAAAAATTCCTGATTGAATCAACCGTTAAATGATTCGGTTCAGTCGCAATGACTCACTTATTACCAGCGACTTTCTGCCACCTACTGGCGGTTTAATTTCACATTTAAAGTCTATTTTCAATTTTTAAATAATTTTAAATATCAGTATACAATGTTTTATGTTTAAAATGTCAAAAAAATATGCATTTGTAACTGGTTAAAGCACTCCCTGTCCCTCTGAGCTGCATTAAACATTGTGTAAATACATCTAAATGCCACTTCAGATGCAACTTCTGCAAAGATTCATTTTGTTGATACTGGTTTCATTTGTTTGGTAACAGCCTAAATGTGTATTATCTTAATTGACTGATTAAATGTAACAATTTGACTCAAAAGATGTACACTTTTAGAAAAAAAATGCTTTATTAAAGGGTAAAAATCAATTTAAACTTAAATGAAAAGATTAATTAATCACTGATGTGAACTGACCACACAGAATATGAAGAATATCAAAAACTGCAGCTGTCCACAGTAGTCAGATATCAGCACAATTACACACTCTGTAAAATATTGTGTAATTATCGTTATCGAAAAAATCCCAAAAAATATTGAGATGTAATTTTTTTTTTATATATCGCACACCCCTAATTCACAGGCATTACTGGCTTGTACTTTTACATCCATAATATTATAAATTGACAGTTTATTGGTGTTCTGTGGTTTTGCAGTTCTGTAATTTTGAAAGATTTCATATTATTTTAAGGTGAGCTTAAAGGGTAAGTCACACCGCTTCAGTGTGACATCAATAAGAAAATGTATAATTTCATAGATATTGTTAATAATAGTTGTTCATATTAAAATATGTATAAACTTAATACATGACCTACACTATTTATTTAGCAAAAATCCTGTCATTTTAATAAATATTACATGAAATGTATTAAAAATTGTTGCTGCTCCTATTAAGCTCAGTGTGCTCTTCCACATTGAACTCTATGCAAATACTTAATAAACAGACTTCACATATTAACTGATGGTTGTCACTTTAAGTTAAGTTAATCGATTTTCTATGGAATCAGTCGACTCAAATCTGCAGACTGGCTCTGATCTTTGGCAACTAGCATCAACTTCTGCAGACTGTAAATCTGTGGAAAATCGGTGCAGAAATCGTGTAGTGTGTTCCTGCCATAAGAGACTATAGATAAGTTGACATCCATTTAAAAAGAGGTTTCATAATGAGGCTAGTTTCTATGTTCATCCCCATGAATGAAATGTTTTATTGGTTTGTTTTATTTGATTTTTGAATGTGTTACTTATGCCAAGTTCACACTGCACGATTTTAGCCCGATTTTTCACTCGCCGACAGGTTTTGATAAATCGCCGACAAATGCCCGAGATCGGAGGTAAATCGGTGCTCGTTCCCGCGAGTGACAATCGCGCAGTGTGAATTATCAGAGACGCGATCTGAGGTAATCGCCGATGTGTCGCCGACGCCCGTGAAATATTTGGCATGCTAAATATCTGGAGCTGTCGGCGATTCTCAATCCTGCTGTGTGAATGAGTTCTGACCGGTTCTGACTGAAACACACATCGGCGATGACCTACAGCCAATGAGAGAGCAAGATACAGAAGATGACCTACAGCCAACGAGAGAGCAAGATACAGAAGATGACCTACAGCCAACGAGAGAGCAAGATACAGAAGATGACCTACAGCCAACGAGAGAGCAAGATACAGAAGATGACCTACAGCCAACGAGAGAGCAAGATACAGAAGATGACCTACAGCCAACGAGAGAGCAAGATACAGAAGATGACCTACAGCCAACGAGAGAGCAAGATACAGAAGATGACCTACAGCCAACGAGAGAGCAAGATACAGAAGATGACCTACAGCCAACGAGAGAGCAAGATACAGAAGATGACCTACAGCCAACGAGAGAGCAAGATACAGAAGATGACACAGAACGAGAGAGCAAGATACAGAAGATGACCTACAGCCAACGAGAGAGCAAGATACAGAAGATGACCTACAGAGAGAGCCAACGAGAGAGCAAGATACAGAAGATGACCTACAGCCAACGAGAGAGCAAGATACAGAAGATGACCTACAGAGAGAGCCAACGAGAGAGCAAGATACAGAAGATGACCTACGGCCAACGAGAGAGCAAGATACAGAAGATGACCTACAGCCAACGAGAGAGCAAGATACAGAAGATGACCTACAGCCAACGAGAGAGCAAGATACAGAAGATGACCTACAGCCAACGAGAGAGCAAGATACAGAAGATGACCTACAGCCAACGAGAGAGCAAGATACAGAAGATGACCTACAGCCAACGAGAGAGCACGATACAGAAGATGACCTACAGCCAACGAGAGAGCACGATACAGAAGATGACCTACAGCCAACGAGAGAGCAAGATACAGAAGATGACCTACAGCCAACGAGAGAGCAAGATACAGAAGATGACCTACAGCCAACGAGAGAGCACGATACAGAAGATGACCTACAGCCAACGAGAGAGCAAGATACAGAAGATGACCTACAGCCAACGAGAGAGCAAGATACAGAAGATGACCTACAGCCAA
Source organism: Schizothorax lantsangensis (assembly GCA_027422415.1). Lineage (NCBI taxonomy): Eukaryota > Metazoa > Chordata > Actinopteri > Cypriniformes > Cyprinidae > Schizothorax > Schizothorax lantsangensis. Next base: position 17,519 of record JAPDDO010000398.1, read on the forward strand.
CGAGAGAGCACGATACAGAAGATGACCTACAGCCAACGAGAGAGCAAGATACAGAAGATGACCTACAGCCAACGAGAGAGCAAGATACAGAAGATGACCTACAGCCAACGAGAGAGCAAGATACAGAAGATGACCTACAGCCAACGAGAGAGCAAGATACAGAAGATGACCTACAGCCAACGAGAGAGACAGAAGACACTACGAGAGACAAGAGAGAGAGACACAGATACAGAAGATGACAGAGACACCAGAACAAAGATGACCAACAGAGAGACAGAGAGAGAAGATACAGCCAACGAGAGAGCAAGATACAGAAGATGACCTACAGCCAACGAGAGAGCAAGATACAGACGATGACCTACAGCCAACGAGAGAGCAAGATACAGAAGATGACCTACAGCCAACGAGAGAGCACGATACAGAAGATGACCTACAGCCAACGAGAGAGCAGATACAGAAGATGACCTACAGCCAACGAGAGAGCACGATACAGAAGATGACCTACAGCCAACGAGAGAGCACGATACAGAAGATGACCTACAGCCAACGAGAGAGCACGATACAGAAGATGACCTACAGCCAACGAGAGAGCACGATACAGAAGATGACCTACAGCCAACGAGAGAGCAAGATACAGAAGATGACCTACAGCCAACGAGAGAGCAAGATACAGAAGATGACCTACAGCCAACGAGAGAGCAAGATACAGGGCAGAGGGAAGTTCCAGGAGGTTTTTTTTTTTTTTTTTTTTTTTTTTACAAAGCGAGCTTTAGAACACACAGAACAGGTAGCTACATGAAGATGAAGAAGAGGCTAGGGTTTTTCCTGTAAATAATATTCTTCTATAAAGGACAAAAGATTTATTGCATTTTTATTTTTCATCACTTTGAGGGCTTTTATAGGCTATTAGAAATAAACTCATTATAAAATGCACAACACATAGGTTTCACTTTCAAGTAGGCTAGATTTGTGTATATAAAAATTTCCCAGCAGAAGTATGTTTGTTAACAAGTCATCTTTATTAATTATTGTGTGTAAGGGGAGGACTTATAGACCATAATATGTTATTTCCTTATCACTTCTCGCGTGCGTTTGGCTGTATTTGTGGATCAGACAGAGTTGTCGGTGATTCTTCCTATTGTGAAATCGTGCGATGTGAAACCCCCTGTCGTGGATCCATCGTGCAATGTGAAAACAGCAGCGACTGAATCCTACCCCAGATTGTCCTGCAGTGTGAAAACAACTGCGATCCGACGAGTTTGAAAATCGTGCAGAGTGAACTCGGCATTAGCTGAACGTGGACTAGTCTAGATGTTGATATGTGCTTAAATGACACTTCACTATGAATATATAACTGATCAAATTGAATGCCTTGTTGCCTTTTTGTGTGATTGACTTTGTATCTTCAAAAAAATATATTTTTACAATTATTCTTTAAAAATTTTCCTTAAAATAAGCAAGAATTTTTAATAAAACATGATGTGAGCTTAATGGGAACAGGGGTGTGCTTAAAGGGTACAAACATGTACCCATTAAGCACAGCCAGACTTTTTGAATTTAATGATGTATATCTTAATCGAAATGCTTTTGTCATTTAAAATAAAATTCTATATTTTTGTGTGAGAGATTAATATTTTATTTTAACATAACTTTTTTTCCTGAAACCAATATCTTGTGCACTAAAAATGTCTCAATGTAGATTTTGGTGAGCTTAATAGGTACGTTTACCCTAGTCTTAGAATTAATGCTATTTCCCATTACCCCATTATGAATTACTTAACGATTATTAACTTTTAAGTTCAAAAGACATAATCAGATGAACACTTAAGTAGCAAATGTACAGTATTCATATGCATAGAACACAATATTACAGTAACACTACAGCAGGAGTTTTCAAACCTGTCCTGGAGGACCTCCAGCACTGCACATTTTGTATGTCTCCGTCATCAAACACACCTGATTCGACTCATCTTCTTGTTAGTAGAGACTGCAAGAACTAAATTAGGTGTGTCTGATAAGGGACATACAAAATATGCAGGGCTGGAGGTCCTCCAGGACAGGTTTGAAAACCACTGCACTACAGTTTAGGGAACATTTTCTCTATTAACTACAACTTTTGCCTTAATTAACTCATAATTTACTGCTTATTAATAGTTGGTAAGGTAGTTTTTGTAGCATTTAAATTTAGGTATTGGGTAGGATTTAGGGATGTAGAATAAGGTCATGCAGAATAAGGCATAAATATGTGCTAATAATATACTAGTAATATGCAAGCTAATAAGCAACTAGTTAAAAGTGAGAGTTGAAGTCTAAAATAAAGTGTTACCAATATTAACGTTACCAAGAACATAGAAACGGATTACAGTACCTTTGTTGTAAAAGGAGACATTTTATTGCGTCATCAGTGTTCATCTTCAAGCAGGCAATTTAGGTTCTGGATGAAAAACAAATCTTGTTGTTATTCAAAAGCAGCATTACACCCAAAACCAAAGCAAATGCAATGCATATTCTAATATAAGTAAGATCCAGCCCCAATACTGAAAGATGTCTAGTCTATATCAAATGGGCATGTGAAATGCTAAAGTTATAAAGATAAAAAAGAATCGTATCATCCTCGATTGAAACTGATTTTTGTGTATGTAAATACGTAAAGGATAAAAAAGAAATAAGTAAACTGAAAAAGACGTTAAAAAAAAACAAAAAAACCGTACAGAGTTCTGCTGACTAGGATACAGGTTTGTTGTTTGGGCCACGCACTGTAACTTACCAGCGAGTAAAACATCCTCCAGCACCTCTGTGTCTGATTCCACCGCGTTTGAATGTGAAAGACTCCGAGTCCGTGCTCACTAGTTCCGTCAGAACAGACGATCCCGACCACGAACATTTTACAACAATTTCTTCAACAACCGTTCGCGCGGTCCGTCGATTTCAAATGTTCTTACGTCACGAGAAAAGTACGCAGTGATTGGTGGTTTTAAATGGCAATTTACCGTGGCCCAATCAGCGCTTCTCATCTCCTGTAGGGGAGATGGGGGATGAAAGTAACACTTTTTGTTTGAGCATTAGGGGTGTGCGATACTGCAAATTTTGGTATCGATCCGATACCAAGTAAATACAGGGCCAGTATCGCCGATACCGATACCGATTCCGATACTTGTCATTTAAAAAGACATACATTTAAATTACCAACAACAATTAAAAAAAATGAACAATAACTAATGTTGATATGTCTAATATTATATTCACCTTAAAGCTACGTGGATATTATTTGCTTTTCTAAGGACTTTGCAGGCAGAGGAGCCCAGAACATGAAAGCAATGCACAGTTTCATGTTAAGTATTTTCCTCCCATAGAAAACCATTATAAAGAAAAGTTTAATGTAAGTGGCTTATTGAATGAAGACAGTGATATGAAAAATAACTATTAAACCATAACTTGTTTATTATTGAAAGGATTTTTGTATGTACTGTATTTTGTTTATTTTATACATACTGTAATAGTTGTTTGTTATTATTGCAATAAAAAAAAAAAACTGGCTGGGGATAGATGTAACAGTGTGAAGTAATTTGCTGAAATAAGACCCACACTTCCAATTTATGCAAAGACTTGATTGAAGAATAAAGAATAATCAGTTCGCGCTTTGAAGTCCCGTTCAGAATGAAAACGCGCTTTAAAGTCCCGTTTGAATGACTCGCGAAAGCGCTTTAAAGTCGCGAAAAAGACGCGCTTTAAAGTCCCGTTCTGAATCAATGACTCGCGAAACGCGCTTTAAAGTCCCGTTCTGAATCAAATGACTCGCGAAACGCGCTTTAAAGTCCCGTTCTGAATCAATGAATGACTCGCGAAACGCGCTTTGAAGTCCCGTTCTGAATCAAATGACTCGCGAAACGCGCTTTAAAGTCCCGTTCTGAATCAATGAATGACTCGCGAAACGCGCTTTGAAGTCCCGTTCTGAATCAAATGACTCGCGAAACGCGCTTTGAAGTCCCGTTCTGAATCAAATGACTCGCGAAACGCGCTTTGAAGTCCCGTTCTGAATCAAATGACTCGCGAAACGCGCTTTAAGTCCCGTTCTGAATCAAATGACTCGCGAACGCGCTTTGAAGTCCCGTTCTGATTCAAATGACTCGCGAAACGCGCTTTGAAGTCCCGTTCTGAATCAAATGACTCGCGAAACGCGCTTTGAAGTCCCGTCTGAATCAAATGACTCGCGAAACGCGCTTTGAAGTCCCGTTCTGATTCAAATGACTCGCGAAACGCGCTTTGAAGTCCCGTTCTGAATCAATGACTCGCGAACGCGCTTTAAGTCCCGTTCTGAGACTCGCGAAACGCGCTTTGAAGTCCCGTTCTGAATCAATGACTCGCGAAACGCGCTTTAAAGTCCCGTTCTGATTCAAATGACTCGCGAAACGCGCTTTGAAGTCCCGTTCTGAATCAAATGACTCGCGAAACGCGCTTTAAAGTCCCGTTCTGAATCAAATGACTCGCGAAACGCGCTTTGAAGTCCCGTTCTGAATCAATGACTCGCGAAACGCGCTTTGAAGTCCCGCAAAACGCGCTTTAAAGTCTGAATCAAATGACTTTAAAGTCGCGAAACGCGCTTTGAAGTCCCGTTCTGAATCAAATGACTCGCGAAACGCGCTTTGAAGTCCCGTTCTGAATCAAATGACTCGCGAAACGCGCTTTGAAGTCCCGTTCTGAATCAAATGACTCGCGAAACGCGCTTTAAAGTCCCGTTCTGAATCAATGACTCGCGAAACGCGCTTTAAAGTCCCGTTCTGAATCAAATGACTCGCGAAACGCGCTTTGAAGTCCCGTTCTGAATCAAATGACTCGCGAAACGCGCTTTGAAGTCCCGTTCTGAATCAATGACTCGCGAAACGCGCTTTGAAGTCCCGTTCTGAATCAAATGACTCGCGAAACGCGCTTTGAAGTCCCGTTCTGAATCAATGACTCGCGAAACGCGCTTTAAAGTCCCGTTCTGAATCAAATGACTCGCGAAACGCGCTTTGAAGTCCCGTTCTGAATCAAATGACTCGCGAAACGCGCTTTGAAGTCCCGTTCTGAATCAAATGACTCGCGAAACGCGCTTTGAAGTCCCGTTCTGAATCAAATGACTCGCGAAACGCGCTTTAAAGTCCCGTTCTGAATCAAATGACTCGCGAAACGCGCTTTGAAGTCCCGTTCTGAATCAAATGACTCGCGAAACGCGCTTTGAAGTCCCGTTCTGAATCAAATGACTCGCGAAACGCGCTTTGAAGTCCCGTTCTGAATCAATGACTCGCGAAACGCGCTTTAAAGTCCCGTTCTGAATCAAATGACTCGCGAAACGCGCTTTAAAGTCCCGTTCTGAATCAAATGACTCGCGAAACGCGCTTTGAAGTCCCGTTCTGAATCAAATGACTCGCGAAACGCGCTTTGAAGTCCCGTTCTGAATCAAATGACTCGCGAAACGCGCTTTGAAGTCCCGTTCTGAATCAAATGACTCGCGAAACGCGCTTTGAAGTCCCGTTCTGAATCAAATGACTCGCGAAACGCGCTTTAAAGTCCCGTTCTGAATTCAAATGACTCGCGAAACGCGCTTTGAAGTCCCGTTCTGAATCAATGACTCGCGAAACGCGCTTTGAAATCCCCTCTGTCCCGTTCTGAATCAATGACTCGCGAAACGCGCTTTAAAGTCCCGTTCTGAATCAAATGACTCGCGAAACGCGCTTTAAAGTCCCGTTCTGAATCAAATGACTCGCGAAACGCGCTTTAAAGTCCCGTTCTGAATCAAATGACTCGCGAAACGCGCTTTAAAGTCCCGTTCTGAATTCAAATGACTCGCGAAACGCGCTTTAAAGTCCCGTTCTGAATCAAATGACTCGCGAAACGCGCTTTGAAGTCCCGTTCTGAATCAAATGACTCGCGAAACGCGCTTTAAAGTCCCGTTCTGAATCAATGACTCGCGAAACGCGCTTTAAAGTCCCGTTCTGAATCAATGACTCGCGAAACGCGCTTTAAAGTCCCGTTCTGAATCAATGACTCGCGAAACGCGCTTTAAAGTCCCGTTCTGAATCAAATGACTCGCGAAACGCGCTTTGTCCCGTTCTGAAAATGTCCCGTTCTGAATCAAATGACTCGCGAAACGCGCTTTAAAGTCCCGTTCTGAATCAATGACTCGCGAAACGCGCTTTAAAGTCCCGTTCTGAATCAATGACTCGCGAAACGCGCTTTAAAGTCCCGTTCTGAATCAATGACTCGCGAAACGCGCTTTAAAGTCCCGTTCTGAATCAATGACTCGCGAAACGCGCTTTAAAGTCCCGTTCTGAATCAATGACTCGCGAAACGCGCTTTAAAGTCCCGTTCTGAATCAATGACTCGCGAAACGCGCTTTAAAGTCCCGTTCTGAATCAATGACTCGCGAAACGCGCTTTAAAGTCCCGTTCTGAATCAATGACTCGCGAAACGCGCTTTAAAGTCCCGTTCTGAATCAATGACTCGCGAAACGCGCTTTAAAGTCCCGTTCTGAATCAATGACTCGCGAAACGCGCTTTGAAGTCCCGTTCTGAATCAATGACTCGCGAAACGCGCTTTAAAGTCCCGTTCTGAATCAATGACTCGCGAAACGCGCTTTAAAGTCCCGTTCTGAATCAATGACTCGCGAAACGCGCTTTAAAGTCCCGTTCTGAATCAATGACTCGCGAAACGCGCTTTAAAGTCCCGTTCTGAATCAAATGACTCGCGAAACGCGCTTTAAAGTCCCGTTCTGAATCAATGACTCGCGAAACGCGCTTTAAAGTCCCGTTCTGAATCAATGACTCGCGAAACGCGCTTTAAAGTCCCGTTCTGAATCAATGACTCGCGAAACGCGCTTTAAAGTCCCGTTCTGAATCAATGACTCGCGAAACGCGCTTTAAAGTCCCGTTCTGAATCAAATGACTCGCGAAACGCGCTTTAAAGTCCCGTTCTGAATCAATGACTCGCGAAACGCGCTTTTGAAGTCCCGTTCTGAATCAATGACTCGCGAAACGCGCTTTAAAGTCCCGTTCTGAATCAATGACTCGCGAAACGCGCTTTGAAGTCCCGTTCTGAATCAATGACTCGCGAAACGCGCTTTGAAGTCCCGTTCTGAATCAAATGACTCGCGAAACGCGCTTTAAAGTCCCGTTCTGAATCAATGACTCGCGAAACGCGCTTTAAAGTCCCGTTCTGAATCAATGACTCGCGAAACGCGCTTTAAAGTCCCGTTCTGAATCAATGACTCGCGAAACGCGCTTTGAAGTCCCGTTCTGAATCAATGTCCCGTTTGAAGTCTGAATCAAATGACTCGCGAAACGCGATTTCTGAATCAAATGTCCCGTTTAAAGTCTGAATCAAATGACTCGCGAAACGCGCTTTGAAGTCCCGTTCTGAATCAATGACTCGCGAAACGCGCTTTAAAGTCCCGTTCTGAATCAATGACTCGCGAAACGCGCTTTGAAGTCCCGTTCTGAATCAATG
>JAPDDO010000398.1:30000-138629 GCA_027422415.1 Schizothorax lantsangensis
ATTGCTAAGAACTTCATTTGAACAACTTTAAAGGTGATTTTCTCAATATTTTGATTTTTTTGCTCCCTCAGATTCCAGATTTACAAATGTTGTCCTATCATAACAAACCATACATCAATGGAAATATCATTTATTCAGATGATGTATATATCTCAATTTTTAAAAATTGACCCTCATGACTGGTTTTGTGCTCCAGAGTCACATATAATACTGAAGAGTATAAAAATGATGTAAGTTTTATTGTGGTCACTGTAAATCAGTTGGTGCGCATGTTCCTATATTATAAAGTATAAACTATGTTATAAAGTCTATTCCCTAAATCTTTTCCTTGCCAGCAATTTCCTGTTACTCTCTACTACTGTATAACTGAAAAAGTGGGCGATATGATGATATCATCGCATATCAACAATATTTCTCAAGTGCCTTATGTCAGTTGACCAGTGATTTATCTCAGTGTATAACCAGTGTTGTCCATTTGTCATACTTAAGTAAAAGTAAATACCTTTATGAAAAAGTAACTGATATTAAAGCTACTAATCACAAGTACATGTACATTTTATAAATAATGGCACAGCTAGGTTTAATGAGGTTGTTGACCCGAAAATCATTTACTCACCCTCATGATATTCCAAATCTGTATGATTTTTTAAATTTGTTTATTTTGTGGAACACAAAAGAAGATATTTTGATGAACGCTTGAATGTTTTGAATTACAGCATGCTAACATTGGGAGCGATCATCACACATTTACAATAAAAGTCTAAATTTTAAAATCCTTTTTTCTTTTTTATAGTTATAGCCAACAGCAATAAAGGGCAGTTCTTTGTCTGGTGGATTTTCATTGGTGGCATTGTCCTCGGCATTGTCCTCGGCATTTTGATCAGCTGGATATACTGCTATTTCACTCGAAAGGTAACTTGAACGGTTTATGAAAAGGGTAGTTTATCTAAATATAGTCATTTGTAGAAGATTTTAAAGGGGTCATGATATTAGCAATAAAAATGTATTTATAGTAAACGTCGTCCTCAGTACAGTACAAAAAGAGCATTAACCATGCTCCCAAAATGGCTCGTTCTAATGTTGTAGGGTTAGTGATGTCACATGGGGAAATACAACTCATAGTTTTACTTCATCATACCATATAGGCCATGCTCAATGGCGTTCGGTTGCTTAACAGCTGACACCTGCCTACATCAGACACCAGAGTTCACAGCCAACAGTATGACCGGACACATCATTGGAACATTAAAAAATCTCTTCTACCTGTAGTTTTACATCTTTGCTTTATTAGAATAAACCAGGAGATTGCAATGTGCTCTGCATTGCAATGCTGTTGGATAATGTTGTATTACTTTACTACAGTTAAGGTACAAATGAGCATATCATTGTGGTGATACCTTAAAAGGAATATATTTGTATTATACTTAATGCTTAATAGTCAAATCACCTTTATTTCTATAGCACTTTATACAATAGAGATTTATTTTTAGGAAAATCATGCAAACTTTAAAGCTGTGCTATAAAGAAGCTGTAGCAAAACAATGTCATAATTCAGCTCAATTCATTTCAAAGTTGATTCAAGTTCTTTAATTATAAAACAATTTCAAGTGCCGTTCATCACGTTCAGTGCTGTCTGTTATTACTGAATATTAAGTGTCTAATAGCGTTTTAGATTTCCAAGGAACACACATACTGATAAATAATTTTTCATGGCAAATTTAACTCAAACACAAGTAAAAAATACTAAAAATAGTCAGCTCAGTGTAATTTTCATCTGGGTACAACTTGAGCTGCAGAACCTTGGAAAGTTAAATAGCATTATGCACTACTGTCCAAAGTTATGGGTTCTATAAGATTTGTAAAATGTTTTTTTAAAGAAGTGTCTTACGCTCACCAAGGCAGCAAAATATAGTGAAACAGTAATTTTGTGAAAAACATTGAATTTAAAATAATTGTTTTACATTTTAATATATTTTAAAATGTAATTTATTCCTGTTATGACAATGCTGAATTTTCAGCATCATTACTCCAGACTCCACATCTTCCTGACCCCAAACTTTTGAATGTTATGTATTTGGAAGCATTGTTGCCTTTCTAATTGTGTGTTTTTAATTTCTTTAGTACTCCAAATGTGGTTCATGCTGTGGTAAGCATCTCCAAAACCTTTATTCATTGCTTGGGTGTAAATTATTAAATTACATAAAAAATAGAAATGCATACATTAAAGGATTTTTTTTTTAAATGCAGTAATTTTCTAGCCTGGTAATACCAAACTCTGCTGCTTCACTTTGCTTCGTAGACAGAGTCTGGAAGGGCATAATTGACAAGAGTTTACTTTCTAGTGTTGGGGCGCTTGTCTGAAGTTTAAAATCATTGCTGTACCCGTAAGCCAATCACATAACGTTTGGTTATGACGTATGTTATCCAGTTTCTCGCTGACGATCGGTAACAGTTGATAAATTAAACTTTTCCCAAAACCTGTCGGGAGTAGGGCCACAACATCACCTCCATTCAAAATGTGAACCAAACACTCCTCTTGTTCGGGATTCAGTTGGCAAATGCCGGGAATATTCTCCACAACAGAGCGAATTGCATCCCGTGTCTCCATGTCCGCTGTCGTTTTAGATTTCCCTAACCTAAACTACAATCTGATTCGGCGTTTAGCGTCTACGTCACGGCTCTCTGTTCGTTGGTTGGACGGCTGGTGCGGAGCTGGAGATAATCTGGGAGCTGGTTTGCTATATCAGACTGAGTACAGAAGCGAACTGAAATTGAGCGGAAGTACGAAGTCTGACGTAGTCAGGCTAGTCATTTTCTCCATGTAAAAAAAAAAAGTAAACCCTGATACTGAATATTTCCTTGTATGTAATGTAACGATGATAATTTACCGTCTTATTTAAATGTAACTTCAGCCTGATTAACTTTATTTTATATGTGAATTTTTTTTATTATTTTAAAAAAAGGAAATTTTTATGACTGCATAACTGCATGGTATATTTTATAGGAAACCGAAAGAAACTTGACCACAAAAGAAAAGAACGTTTTTTGGAGGATAAAGAAACGGCTGATGAGGACCAAGAAGAAATTAAAGAAGAAGAACGTAACCCATGTCTTCAACAACATGAACAGTTAGAAATGGAGAAGAACGTGCGGCACAGGATTTCTTCAACTTCAAGTTCAGAATCAGAACCTCGTAATAGGACTCGAACACTATATTGACCATCAGTTTTATAATTGTGCATTGTCACAGTTTTATTCTAACAGTTTATCTCTGTTTATTCAGTTATAAAAAAAAACTGTCAGTTGCAAATTAAATATTACTGTGTAACAATTATGGACCTTTTTTGTGTTTCTGTCTGTTTCTGTTCTCTTACCCCGTTTAAATCTGTTCCTCATTTTTTTCCATCTGTAATTATTATTTGCAAGTGTCCTTCGTTCATTAACCTCGTTAGATATACTCCCTGTTTAGTTCAGTTTTCTGGCAGTTATTTGCTTTACGGTGGGGTTGGGCTACACTTGCTCCTGTGGTTTCTTGTGTTTATTCCTTGTGGATTTATTTTCAAATAAGAAATACAGTGGCATTCCTCTTTCCTTTTTTTGTTTTAATGGATGATATACATGCTGTTCAGCTCCTATGCCTGGAGCAAGAGTGTCGCTCCCTCGAGAACCACACGAGGGAATTTTTAGATCTTGCCTATGTAATGTCGGATTAAACAACTCAACTAAGGCATCCTCGAGGGAGTTTTGTGGAGTGGGTGCTGGTGAACAGTGGTCTGCTGCACTGAGGAGTACTTCACCATCAGCTCCGAGCCCACCGCAGACGGAGAGCCCGAGCCTGCCTCAACAAAGAAGTGACAGAGCCTATCATCACCCCAGAGCCCGAGCTCGTTTTAAGTTCTGACCAAGTGCGTGACGCCGTGGGAGGAGTGCTCTGCCAGTCTCCTGTGTCCCTGCTGGTTCCGTCTCTGTACCTTTGTCTGTGTTTTCATGGATTTCTCTGCGTCAAATTAAACTTTATGTTCAGTGTTGGGGGTAACGCATTACAAGTAACGTAATCAGATTACTTTTTTCAAGTAACTAGTAAAGAAACACATTACTTTTTAATTTACAAGAAAATGTGTTATTCAAAAAAAATGCCAGTTACTTTTTCCCATTTATTGACTGACTCCTGTCCTCATGTTGAGAGAAATCAGAAGTACAGAGGCGTTGTGTGTGAACATGATGTTACTGTAGATATAGACTAAATGTGAACGTGCATTAATTCATCCCACTCTCAAAAAACAGATTCAGTATTCATCAAAATGAATTAAAACTGTGTAATGCAACTCAGAATATGATGCAAACCTGCAATAATTAAATATGTTGAATAGCACAAATGTATCTAATCCCATTTTATTAACCAGTGTCTTTGCTGCTGACCTTTGATGATCCAGTTCAATCATACTAATAAGCAAAAATGACTTTAAATAAACTAACATTGTTTTATAATTCCTGAAGAGTGTTGATCCTTCTTCTCCTGCGCTCTCCTCTTCACACGTGAATTACTTGAGGTTTATTCATTACACTTTATGGTGTTGAAAGGGTTTTACATTTGCTATAATTACAACTTCTTATATTAAAAGCAAACAATCAAGCCCTGCTCATAACGCAAAAGTAACGTAACGCATTACTTTCCATAAAAAGTAACTAAGTATTTTTAGGGAGTAAGGCAATATTGTAATGCATTACTTTTAAAAGAAACTTTCCCCAACACTGGTTTATGTTGTGATTGACCTCATAGCTGGTTGGTTTGGTTCATGGCTTATAACGCTTTAACAAAGACTTTATCATTCCTATGGGAAAAATACTTCCAGAACCAGCGCTGCTGAAAAAGTGTGGGACACTAATTCACTCTATACAGACATTTCATCAAGAATCTAAAACAGACCATATTTACAAAAATATCACGTGAAAATCAACAGTTGGATTGTTTGACGGACATTTAAGGGAACAGTTCACCCCAAAAAAATCCACTATCATTTACTCGGTTTATTTAGTGTACTGTTCCTTTCCTAAATTAGCCAAGGTTAAGATGGACAAAATTCATCCTCAAAATCAGAAACAACGCAGAACACACATACACAGAAATGAAGTGGCACACTTTAAAACATCCACAATGCCAAATGATTATGTTTACACGCGCACACACACACACTCACACACACACACACACACACACAAACTCTCTCTCTCACACACACACACACACACACACACACACTCACACTCACACTCACACACACACTCACACCACACACACACACACACACACTCTCTCTCACACACACACACACACACGCACGCACACGCACACACTCACACTCAAACACACACACTCTCTCTCTCACACACGCACACGCTCACACTCACACTCACACACACACACACACACACACACACACACACACACACTCTCTCACACACACACACACACACACACACAAGCACAGGAAGAGAGAGTGTGTGTGTGTGTGTGTGTGTGTGTGTGTGTGTGTGTGTGTGTGTGAGAGAGAGAGAGAGAGAGAGAGAGAGAGAGAGAGTGTGTGTGTGTGTGTGTGTGTGTGTGTGTGTGTGTGTGTGAGTGAGTGAGTGTGTGCGTGTGCGTGTGTGAGAGAGTGTGTGTGTGTGTGTGTGTGTGTTGTGTGCGCGTTTTTGTGACAAATCAGGACATAAATGTGTATAATGACACAGGTATGACACAGGTATTACAAGGTGAAGGTGACTTTTCAGGACATTGCCCCATGTCCCCACTTTTCAAAAAGCTTATAAATCATACAGAGTGAGGTTTTTTTGGGGAAAGTTGAAATGCACAGTCTCCTGTGAGGGCTAAGTTTAGGTGTAGGGTAGGTGTAGGGCAATAGCACATACAGTTTGTACAGTATAAAAACAATTACGCCTATGGGATGTCCCCACTTTTCACAAAAACGAACATGTGTGTGTGTGTGTGTGTGTGTGTGTGTGAGTGAGTGAGTGAGTGAGTGAGTGAGTGAGTGAGTGAGTGAGTGAGTGAGTGAGTGTGTGTGTGTGTGTGTGTGTGTGTGTGTGTGTGCGTGTGAGTGTGTGTGTGTGTGTGTGTGTGTGTGTGTGTGCACTAGTAGGGTGGTCAGAGTCTGATGGGGAGGATTCTCATCAGATTGAGTGTTTTCAGCAGATAGTATTATTAGATCAGAGTAATGTTGGATTCATTCCCTGCAAACAAGCCTGCACTGGCCCTTTACGGGGCCACTTACAGGGCTGTCAGCGCAGGGCCAGTGTTAAGGGGCCAACGCTTTGCCAGTGATCAAGTTCTCAGGGGCCCTGCGCTGGCAGCCCGAAAAGGGCCAGTGCAGGCTTGTTTGCAGTGTTGATACAGCTGAGGGATTTTAAAATGGTTTCATAACCATTCAGTTTTTGCAAAAGCAGTCTGCCATTTCACATTGCAAGTGCTACTGAGGTGTGACTCTAGCAACGCAGCATCTGAGTCAAACTGAAACCTGCAAAAATTGGGAGAGATGAAAATATGATTTGATTCAATAGATATTTTGTGGAAAGAATCGAAAGATATGTGTTATAATACTGTTTTAATATCTTGGAGAAACTAATTTAAGTGGAAGGATATAGTTATATATATATATATATATATATAGTAGCAGGGTGAATGAGGACACAGACAACAGAGTTTACCAGCAAAATCCCCGGAGGGTGATTTATTTAAACAGAGAAGTGGAAATACGGTGCTCTGTGCAGGTGCGCTGGGTCCTAGAGGTGATAGTGTCTGTGATCCTCTGTGAAAAGGTAGAGAATGACTAGGAGCTCAGTCAGACTCTGTGAAGATGAAGAGAAAACACACATTAGTCTCTCTTCTCCATTTGGTGTGGTTTTCCTCCCAGCTTTAAAGCCGTTGCAAACGAGCTGTTCGTAGTTGGCAATTAATGCAGGAGTGGTGTTTCCAGGGCGACGCTGATCTGCCCTCGGGATACTCGCCACATTCCGCCCCCATAAGCGTCGAACTGGTTCTATGGGGAACAACGCAACTAGTTGCCGGGACAGTACGGGTGGGGGAAACACAATACCTGTCAGACCTGCCCATCCGGACCAGCTCCAGGAAAGTCTGTCGGCATTCCCGTGCTTGGCCCCGGCCCGATGTTGCACCTGGAAGTGGAAGTCCTGGAGCGCTAAGAACCAACGTGTCACTCCAGCGTTGGTGTCCTTAGCCTTAGCCATCCACTGAAGCGGTGCATGGTCGGTGATGAGAGTGAACCTGCGGCCCCACAGGTAGTATTTTAGCTCCAGGACCGCCCACTTTATGGCCAGGGCCTCTTTCTCGACCGCCGCACACCTGGTCTCTGCAGGGGAGAGCTTCCGGCTGATGTAAACCACCTCCTGGATCTGGGAAAGAACCGCTCCTAGAAGAACCATTTGAAAATCTGTCAGTAGAGGGTAGTGTTGATGATAGGTATAGTGAATGCATTTATTTCAGTATCACAATCTATCCCGCTAGTAAGTGGAACAAGTAAAAGAAAGAGTGTACCTTGTGGTCAGAGGAATGAAAGCAATTAAAGAAAGCAATAAAACATTTACATTTTTAAAAAGACCACTCACCCCAGAAGCAGTCACAGATTATCAAAAGAAAAGAGCTTATGTTATAAAGGTTATTAAAAATACGAAGAAGACAGCATGGCAAAGCTTCTGCAACACAATAGGGAGGGAAACTGAAATAAAAGTAGTCTGGCGTATGATAAAGAAGATGAATGGAATTAACAGCTTCAGAAGGATACCTGTAATGGAGGAAGGTGGGAAGATAGCATTACAAATCAAGATAAGGTCACAATGTTGGCTCAAACATTTGCTAAAGCTCATAGCATTGAAAACTTAATTAATTTAAACAAAATATATGTTATTTACTAAGAACAAGAAGATTGAACATTTAGATTAGAAGTTGTATGATCAAACATTGGAAAGAGTACCTGTTTTTAAATACCTTGGTTTATGGTTTGATGAAAAATTAACATGGAAACTGCATATAAGTAAAATTGAATCAAAATGTATGATCATAAATTGCATCGTTTCATAGATAGATCATACCAGTCGTAGTGCATTGTTGTGCATGTATCAAGCATTGATCGTTCCTGCTTTGACTATAGATGCGTTGTATATGGTTCAGCAGCTAAAATACAATCCAGAGCATTAAGAATATGTTGTGGAGCAATTAAAACATCCCCTGTGGATGCAATTGGGGTAGAAATGGGAGCGATGCCGCTTGAACTTAGAAGGATAAAACTGGCAATGACAATATTGGGTGAATCAGTAAGCACTCATCTCACTGGTGAAGTACTGGAGGAGTGCTGGGAATATTGGTATGATGGAGCATGTAGTTTTGGATGGAAGAGTAGAATATGGGTCAGTATGGCATGGATAATAAGATCTTCTGTCCTAATGTACCACTCACTGATGCCCCACTGTGGAGAGTCCCTGAACCGCTTTTGAGCTTACTAGACAAGCCCAAAGATGAACACATTAAAGAGGTTAGTGCTATTCTAAATTATACATTTTATTCAACATTACACATATTTACGGATGGATCTAAGGAACCTGTTAGTCAAAAGGTTGGAATAGCTGTATATATTCCAAAATGTAAAATACGAATTAGTCTGAAATCACCTGATGATTTATCAGTATACACTGCAGAGTTAACAGCTATAGGACTACAGTGGGTTGAACAAGTCAGACCAAATAAAGTAGTAATATGTTCAGATTCTTCTGTAATTAGTATCATGCGAGGTCAGACAGAGAAGATTTATTAATGGAAGTGTATCTATCTGTATACAGATTGAAAGAGGCTGGAGTAATGGTGTATTGTGGTTGGGTGCCAGCACATGTTGGGGTATCTGTAATGAAGCTGCTGATAAACTATCAAAAAAAGCTCTAGAGGTGGATGTTAAAGGGCCTGTGTGGAAGAAGGAGGCAGAGTCGATTTTAAAGAAACAGTTAATCAATAAATGGCAGATTAGATGATAGCACAGGGAGATGGTGTTATAGTGTTACACAGACAGTAGAGAGGATAAATGGTCAGAGAGGAGGAGGAGTGTAATACAGCGTCATTTTTGTCACACTGTACAACAATAATTACTGTTTTTTCATTCCTGTAAGGGGTAGGTTCAGGATAGACATTAATAAAACACGATCTAGGTATACAATTAATCTCATTGTTTATTTGCAGTCTGAGCTGTATCCCTTCTAGCCACAACCGAGGAGGAGGAGGAATTATTCAGGATTCAGATGATGGGTTTTTGGTGGAGTCCAGCTCATATAGGAATAAAATAAAATGAATTGTCAGATGAATGTGCTGCTTAGGAAGCCACAGGAAAATCAGATATAGACATGAAAGTAAACTATAGTAAGACTGAGATGAAGTTTTTAATCAAACAACTTGTGGAAATGAACAACGGGAGGAAGATGTCTTTATAACATCCAAAGAAGTGTGGGTAAAGGCAGAATAACAAGGAGAAACAGAAAGAACCCATTAGATTTGGTCACACAGCACTTAACAGTACCTTGAATAAAACAAGACAACATCAGACAGAAAATGTGATGATTGTGATCAAGAGCAAACTGTGCAACATGTTATTATGAAATGTCCAGTGAATAATAGTGAAAGGAGAATAATGGTTGGTCATTTGAAAATAACTAAAATTACGTTTGACTTGATAGATATATTGCAAAGGAACTCATATGATGAATGTATTAATTTGTTATGCTTTATCTGAAAATGACTGATTTAGATAAAATAATATAGGTGTTAGGAAAAGGTTTTGTGAACTTGGCTCACACTCCTAACCAGCAGGTGGCGGTAATGCAGCTTGAAGTTGTGTGCCTACCGCCATTAACATCTACGAGAAGAAGAAGAGAGTGGTGCATGCAGACAGCAGGTGGCGGTAATGCTGTGTGTTTGTCTGGGATCCGCTGTGAAGAAGAAGAAGAAGAAGAAGAGAGTGGTGCACGCAGACAGCAGGTGGAGGTAATGCTGTGTGTTTGTCTGGGATCCGCTGTGAAGAAGAAGAAGAAGAAGAAGAAGAGAGTGGTGCACGCAGACAGCAGGTGGAGGTAATGCTGTGTGTTTGTCTGGGATCCGCTGTGAAGAAGAAGAAGAAGAAGAAGAAGAAGAGAGTGGTGCACGCAGACAGCAGGTGGAGGTAATGCTGTGTGTTTGTTTGGGATCCGCTGTGAAGAAGAAGAAGAAGAAGAAGAAGAAGAAGAAGGAGACCGTTATCTCCGTTATTACACTCCTGTTCGCTTTGAATCTTACAGATTTGGAAACACAAACTTTCTTCATCTTCTTTTTTAAATAGCATATACATCATTATGTGTTTAAAACAGTCTTAGTCGGCATAAAAAGCTCAGTGTTGGCTGTGAGTGGTTTAGTTAGCAGTCGCTCTCAGTCTGTTCCCAGATAGCAACATAATGTCGGCCCAGATCCGGCCCACATCTGGCACATCTGGAATGATGATCTGGCCCACATGTGGCATGGAATGATGGCACTTGGGCGGACCGCTCCTGTTTGCCAGATCTGGGCCAAAAGCAGGCCATAGCAATGCCACATGTCAGCCAAGAGCAAAGAAATATACCACAATGGACCTTTTCTGAGCCACAAAATCTTCATATATTATTTATAGAGTCCTCTCAGCTTGACTAAGCTTGTTAACAATCTAAATCATTGAAGAAGAGAAGAGAACAGAAAAAAAGAGACAAACAGAAACTCAAAAACTATAACTGACTTTAGCCACAGCCTTCGATGAAATCAACTGAAGATAAAAGACATTACATCTCTGAAGATTTCAGCAGAGGAGGATTAAACAACTCCACAAACAGCATCACCAGCTTCACTCATTACTAACCAGACTGACTTTATTTCTGTTAGAGGTCTACAGAAGTTCTTATTGAGAGTTAACATGGGTTTAAATCTAACGTTTGTTTCATTTGAAGTCACCATAATGGTGACTGGTGTTTCCATTAGTTGGGCTCTTAACTCTTATTATTAATCATTTGTCTTATTTGGCTGCTGTAGCGATGTATTTGCCAAATGCATTTGAAATGCATGATTGTTTGATTTTAATGATTTCACAATTATCGTGTAATGTCCTGATTCACTGAAGTCATTGTAATCTTGAGCTGTGTAATTTAATGCTTTCACATTACAAACCCTGTTACTGCAATGTGTGTCGCAACATTAGTGTGAAGATATTTAAATAAAAAAAAGCTGAACAGGACCGACACACACAGATATCAGCAATCGGCATATAAATCTCAACAATGGTGACAAAATATTCAGCTAATCAGATCAATTCTGGACATCACAAAAAGCTACTAAAAGACACAGCAAAAAATACTAAATAAATACATGAACCAAAGTTAGAATTAAAGAAAATAATAGGGCAATTCACCTGCATAATTTATTCATGTTGTAATGCATGCTGGGAGTGTTGTACTATGGTACCCAGCATGCATTGCAACATTACACATTATATTGTCACCATTGTTGAGGTTCATGTGTTGATTTATGATGACTTTGTGTGTTAGTGGAGTGTGCTTTTTATTTTTAAACTGGTTCTGCAATACTGTTGATTTTACACTGCAGTTTTTTTTTTTTTTTTTACAGCCAATGTATCATTGGCACAACACAATCATTTGAGTCAAATGACAGAGTGAATCAGGCTATTTTGTTCATATGACGAACCATCAATAGCTGATCATCATCATCTGATCTTATTTTGCATTTATTGGCTATTGCAAATGTGTTTGATAAACACACCATCACATTGGCCAATGAAGACAAACTAATTGTAATAAGAGTTAAGAGCCCAACTAATGGAAACACCAGTCACCATTATGGTGACTTCAAATGAAACAAACGTTAGATTTAAACCCATGTTAACTCTCAATAAGAACTTCTGTAGACCTCTAACAGAAATAAAGTCAGTCTGGTTAGTAATGAGTGAAGCTGATGATGCTGTTTGTGGAGTTGTTTAATCCGCCTCTGCTGAAATCTTCAGAGATGTAATGTCTTTTATCTTCAGTTGATTTCATCGAAGGCTGTGGCTAAAGTCAGTTATAGTTTTTGAGTTTCTGTTTGTCTCTTTTTTTCTGTTCTCTTCTCTTCTTCAATGATTTAGCTTGTTAACAAGCTTAGTCAAGCTGAGAGGACTCTATAAATATATATGAAGATTTTGTGGCTCAGAAAAGGTCCAGTGTGGTTTATTTCTTTGCACTTGGCTGACATGTGGCGTTACTATGGCCTGCTTTTGGCCCAGATCTGGCAAACAGGAGCGGTCCAACCAAGTGCCATCATTCCATGCCACATGTGGGCCAGATCATCATTCCAGATGTGCCCAGATGTGGGCCGGATCTAGGCCGACATTATGTTGCTATCTGGGTATAGTGCATAGCGTTTTAACCGTATTTGTGTGCATACATTAAGTATTTTTAACTGATCAGTGGCGCACTTGTGAGATTAGTTTGTGCTGTTCGCAACATTAGTTTGTGCTGTTCGCGGTCTCGCGGCTCGGCCCATTGACCTGCGCCGATGACAGGTCAGGTGGCGTGAGCTCTGTAACATCGCGCTGTTTCGTCCCACTTTCAGTGCATTTACCCTCCCATATGTACAGCTAAACACCGGTTCTCTCGCTCTGTTATGTTGCGTCTACAGGCTGTTTATTGCTGTAGTAGATATGCAATGCAGAGAGACGTATACGCGACACCCTCTTCTAGAGATGGGGCGGGAATATGCAGCTCATTTTCATATATAGCACTCCAAATCGGCTCTTTTTTAGACACACCCCAAAAATGACATTTTCCAGCTGTTATGATCGGTTGGGTATTTTGGGCTGAAACTTCACTGACACATTCTGGGGACACCCAAGACCAATATTACATCTTGTAAAAAGGGGCATAATAGGTGCCCTTTAAATTACACAGCTTCGAGATTCAAATGACTTCAGTGAATCAGACCATTACATGATAAGTTCAAGTTGAAGTTCATTTCACTTGTATAACACATTTACAACAACCACTAGGTTAAACAAATTGCTTTACAGTGATAATTATGAAACCATCAACAGCAAACTATCATGTACTATAAATGTGTTAAACACACTGTCGCAGGAGTCAAAAAAGACATATGATTAATAAGAGTTAAGAGCACAACTAACGGAAACACCAATCACCATTATGGTGACTTCAAATTAAACATTAGATTTAGACCCCTGTTAATTCTCAATAAGAACTTCTGTAGACCTCTAACAGAAATAAAATCAGTCTGGTTAGTAATTAGTGCAGCTGGTAATGCTGTTTGTGGAGTTGTTTAATCCTCCTCTGCTGAGATCTTCAGAGATGTAATGTATTTTATCTTCAGCTGAATTGATCGAAGGCTGTGGCTAAAGTCAGTTGTAGTTCTTGAGTTTCTGTTTGTCTCTTTTTTCTGTTCTCTTCTTTCCTTCAGTGATTTAGCTTGTTAACAAACTTAGACAAGCTGAGAGGACTCTATAAATAATATATGAAGATTTTGTGGCTCAGAAAAGGTCCAGTGTGGTTTATTTCTTTGCTCTTGGCTGACATGTGGCATTGCTATGGCCTGCCTTTGGCCCAGATCTGGCAAACAGGAGCGTTCCGCCCAAGTGCCATCATTCCATGCCACATGTGGGCCAGATCATCATTCCAGATGTGCCAGATGTGGGCCGGATCTGGGCCGACAATATGTTGCTAACTGGGTAGCGACATGACATTCACAAAGGAGTCTGGAGTGATACACGTATTTAGGTAGATTTTGAGGCGCATTACCTTGGAAAATGAAAGTAATCCACAGCGTCCTCAGCAGCTCGGATGTTGGGAGAAAATGAAGACTCTTATGTTCAGTCTTGCATCCAAACACAGAACACGGGGATTGCTTCCGAGACATTGATGTTACAGCTGCTTGAGCGCAGAGAAAATGAAGGTCAGCATTAAAATTTATGAAAATAATGTGAAGCATTAATATACAACTGTCAAAAGGCAGCTAATTGAAACAGTGAAAGTAGCTACATATTTTTGCACTTTTCCTTTAGGTGAGCATGACGCAGAAAGACTCAAGCAATGGGTGGTGAACATGAGACGAAAGGACTGGAAACCAACAACCTCATCTCGTCTTTGCAGTGCTCAATTTGAAGAGCATGCTTTCACCAAGGACTTAAAGGTAAAAAAAATCTGCAGAATAAGTATTTTGGAGGATAGACTGTAATTACCGACCCTTTCCATCCAAACTACTACGATGTTTTAGTGGTGTTTCATCCACAGAGCTTCAGACTTTATGAATAACATATGTAATATTCAAGCTGTTTGAGTATAGATTGATCATGTTATGCAGCTCCTAGCCTCGAGGGGGCAGTGGAGGACAGAAAGCAAGTCTTTGAAATGCGGTGATGTTTGAATTTTATCTCCGTGTTCCTATCAATGTTGTATGACGTATTTTTATGCATAATAATAACCTGTGATCAAACGGTTTAAAATAGCTGAGCTAAGATATATAACAATTTTTATGACTGCAGAAATATGTTGTGCACACATTATCCCACAACTGTGACTGATCATAAAACACAATTTTTCACACACTTTTCCAAAAATCTTTCCACTTATCTGGGAAAAATTTGGGATTAAACGGGTTAACTGATATTAAAGGAGCAGACGAGCCCAGAACACAATGTGTTAAATTACACATTAAACGTTTTCCTCCCGTAGAAAATCATTATGAATAAAACACGTAATGTAGCTTAATGGACAAAGACATTGATATAAAAGAGCTGTAGACCGTTTCTGTCTAACACGTTTATTCTGTGCTCACCTGCTTATCTGTACATATTAATTATGTTTTAATAATTAAGAGGAGCATATTTGGTCTTTATAATCTTAGTCCGTTATGACACATTATGTGGTATGGGAGGAAAACACTATATTCATTGTATATTAATAAACTGTATATTTAATTTGATCTTTTAATAGCACTATTAAGCCATATTAAGTCTCGCTTCTTTAGAGTCTGTCTACAGATATGAACAAGTTAAGTTTAATACCACCTTATATAAATTTAAGACAAACCTGATGAAATCACATTATTTTTACACACTACCAGTTAAAAGTGTTTCAATAGTGAGATTTTTACTGTTTTTTAAAGAAGTCTCTTATTTGATCCAATGTACAGCAAAAACACTAATATTTAGAGTTTTTACTATTTAAAATAACTGATTTCTATTTGAATATATTTTAAAATGTAATGTATTTGCATCATCATTACATGCTTTTAAGCACACTACCGCTTTCACACAGTAATACCAGTAAATCACCGGGAAACACATAAAAGCACTGTTGACTCCGCCTCTTTAGCGCTAAAGCACCAATCACACGCCGGCTTCAGATCAACGGTACGTTCTGTGACATCATTAAGCAGAAACGAGCTTTGAACAGGTGTTGTGTTTGTAAACATGGATCTCAAACCTTCACATTCATGCACACTGTTGCCAAATTAGCCATTTTGTTGCTAACTTTAGCAGCTTTTCACACTACCCTAGTGACTTTTTCTCCCAAAAGCAGCTAGCAACAATTTTACCTGTTTTTTTTCATGTATTTGGCAACTTTTGATAAGTGACTCAAATGATAAAAAGGAACATTTACCTTTTAAATGACACAAAAAGATGAAACCAAAGATGCACACGTCACGTGAATCAAGTTAGCTGATATTTGCAGTTGTTTAATTTATAATAATTCTGTAATTTAATAATTGTTCATTTATGATACACTGTGTTAGTAGCTTGTACTTGTGATTGTTGATCAGTTGGTACAGAAAAATATCTAGAAAAATGAAAAAGCTAGTAATTTTCCAGGACTTTATCTGTTATCTGCTGTAACCCCAAAACACAAAACAATGCAGCGTAATTAAAAATGAAGGTAAAAAACTGTGAAAAAATCAATATAGAGAATTCCTTCATATTAACAGCAGATTATGCTCTATTTTACAGTCTTCTCTTAAAGTGTAGCACACTAACTAGCTACTAATACACTGATTAACACTATAACTGTTCAGAATGTGTAGTTTTACTAGATTACTAGCTAATAAAAACTAATTTAATTGTAATCGTTCAAAAATGTGTACGTTTTCAAAAATGTAATGCATTTAAATATAGTTATTTCCATTTGAATATTATATTATGCATTTATATTATTTTACGATAAAATCTAAATTAACATATAAAATGTGTTTTTTGCTGAGTGTGTGTGTGAGAGTGTGAGAGTGTGTGAGTGTGTGTGTGAGTGTGAGAGTGTGTGTGTGAGTGTGAGAGTGTGTGTGTGTGTGGATGTGTGTGTGTAGATGTGTGTGTGTGTGTGTGTAGATGTGTGTGTGTGTGTGTGTGTAGATGTGTGTGTGTGTGTAGATGTGTGTGTGTGTGTGTGTAGATGTGTGAGCTGTGTGTAGATGTGTGTGTGTAGATGTGTGAGCTGTGTGTAGATGTGTGTGTGTGTGTGTGTGTAGATGTGTGTGTGTGTGTGTAGATGTGTGTGTGTGTGTGTGTGTGTAGATGTGTGTGTGTGTGTGTGTAGAGTTTTGACAAAATGAGCCTTGTTTTTGAAATCGTGCCTAACCAAACGTAAAAAAACTGTGAAGCAAACTTATTAATCTGTTTAAGATTCAGAACAGTATTTGTCTGATCTAGATTCATAACTTCTAGATGAAGAATGAAAAACTATTTAATTATGAATGAATATAAATGTAATGATGTGAGATTTGATGAGTTTGTGAGCATGTGAACATCAGAAGAGGATTTACAGAGAGTCTCTCTAACGTTTAATATCACACAGAGACACTGACGAATCATAACTAACCCCAAATCCAGCACAGAGGGGTTCAGTGAATGTGGTGCTGAGTGTGTGTAAGTGTGTGAGTGTGTGTGTGTGTGTGTGAGTGTGTGTGTGTCACAGACGCTGTAGAAGGACAGAGAGCCGGTCGACACGTCCACATACACTCCTGCTCTATTAGAGGATGAACGGTCAGCAGGTATAAAAGTTCTGTTATTATTGTGCCAGACAGTGAATCTGTTATCAGAGCACTCCAGACTCCAGGATTTGTCATTCCATCCAAACACACAGTCATCTCTCCCTCCTTTCCTGCTGATTCCTTTATATGACACTGATATACCAGCAGCTCCGCTCCATTCAGTCTCCCAGTAACAGCGTCCAGTCAGACTCTCAACACACAGAACCTGAGGAAAGTCATCAAATCTCTCTGGATGATCAGGATACGGCTGAAGATCAAATATCTCTGGATGATAAGGATACGGCTGACGATCTCTCACATGTGTGATCTTCTTGTTCTCATCAGACAGAATGAGTCGAGTGTTTGCTGTGTTTGGATCCAGTGTGAGATCACAGGCATCTGAACACAAGAAGAGAGAAACATCAAGAACAACACAACAGTGAAGATGTCTGTGTGTGTTTACAGCTAAAGTCCAAACTGTCCTCACTCTTCACAAATGTGTTCACTATAATAGTGAAAGCTGTTGAAGAGCGACTAGTGATTCAGATCTCACTAGCAGTGCTGGTCCTAGACTTCTGGAGCCCAAACACAACTCTGTGAAAAACCCTGTCAGGCCTAAAACAGTGCAGACTAGTGTCGTGTAAAGCAGCGGTTGTGGGTTTATCATGCACACAAGTCAAGTCAGCTTATTTCTATAACGCTTTCTACAGTACAGATTGATTCAGAGCAGTAACAGATTGAGATTGTGCTGTAAAGCAGCTCTAACAAGCCAATAGTGTGATTCTAGAGCTCAAGTCAGTTCAGTGTTGATTCAGTTCAGTTCAGTAAGTGTAAAGTTCATCAGTTGTGCAGACAGACTGTATATACAGTGTATTTGTGCTCATACACAAACTCCACTGAACACTGAACAACAAAACACACAAGATAGTCCTGTTTTACATTCCTCACATCTGTGTGGAGTTTGCTGTGTGTATGCAGGGGTGCCATGAAGAGTTTTAAGGGGGGTATGCAAGACAGAAATTTGGGTCCCCTTCTTCCAGATGATTTTTTCTTTTCTTTTAACGTTTAATAAGAAATTGAGAGAAACGAATAAATATAATAAATTTAAATAATTTATCTGTTAATGTTTATATAATTTCAAGTAACATCGAAATATTTTATTTCAAGTAGCCTAACTTTGTTGTAAAAAATGATCTTGTATTATAATAATAAGCTTAAATAACACCAAAATTAGATACCAGTAAATTTTTACAATTCACGATTCCAATTTCTGTACCACAGCAAAAACTACTAGCCTAACAAATATAAAGTTCAAACATTAAAGACAAAGTGAACAGTCAGTATATTAAGAAGAATAAATGAACAAATTACAAGCAATAGATAATAGCTGATAAAACATCTGATCTCATCTCTTAATATTCATATCTAATTGGGCTCAACCCAAGTTGTTGTTGTTGTTTTTTTTTTAAAGAGTTTCTCAGAAGCCACTGGTCTTTAGCTCCGAGGACCCAAGATCCCGATGATTGCTGTATGTGTGTTATATTGTGTTAATATGTATTATATTGTAGTGTAACTGAATACTCCTGCTTTAGACTGATGGTGATTGTTGTTAAAGCTGACAGGAGTCACACACAACACACACTCACACACTCCACACACACACACCACACTCACACACACACACACACTCACACACACAACACACACCACACACACACACACACTCATCACTCACTCTCACACACACTCACTCTCACACACACTCACACACTCACACACACTCACACTCACACACACACACACTCACTCTCACACACACACACACACACACACACACACACACTCTGAACACATCCAACTATTTTAGCAAACATCTCAAATTATTTCATGATACACAGTTAAAGAAAAAGATTAAGAAAAAGTTAACCGAAGACAGAATATTTGAAAACTTGAAACATATTTTAAATAAATATTATTGATTGATTATTGTTTGGTCAAGTTCAGGATTAAGTTTGAGGATGCTTCTCCAAGCTTTTTTCAGGGTAAACTAAAAATACTTCATTTTCATAATTTATGAATAAGTGGAAACAGCAGATAGATAAAGTTTGTGAACAAACTTTGAAGTTGGCTGAGAACGTCGGACCTATTAGAAGTAGTTTTAAAAGCTTGCAGTTTGAAGAAGTCTGAAGATAAACTCAAATAGAAGGATAGATAGATCTAGATATATAGATAGATATAGATAGAGTAAGGTGTAATAGTGGTAAGGTGTTGCTTTGCGGTTGCTAAGGAACCCGGGTCAGTTGCTAAGGTGTTGCTATGCGGTTGCTAGAGTATCTGGTGGTTGCTAGGGTGTAGCTATATTTGCGGTTTTGCTAAGGTACCCAGAGTGGTTGCTAGGGTGTTGTATGCGGTTCTAAGGTACCCGGGGTGGTTGTTGCTGGTTGCTAGGATGTTGCTATGTGGTTGCTTGGGTACCAGGGGCGGTTGCTAGGTTGTTGCTATGTGGTTTGCTAAGTTACCCAGAGTGGTTGCTAGGGTTGTTGCTATGCGGTTTCTAAGGTACCCGGGGTGGTTGCTGGGTTGCTACCCTGGATGTTGCTATGCGGTTGCTAGGGTACTCAGGGTGGTTGCTAGGGTACCCGGGGTGGTTGCTAGGTTGTTGTTGGGTACCCGGGGCGGTTGCTAGGGTGTTGCTATGTGGTTTGCTAAGGTACCCGGGGTTGGTTACTAAGGTGTTGCTATGCGGTTGCTAAGGTACCCGGGGTGGTGGTTTGCTAGGTTGTTGCTATGTGGTTGCTAGGGTAACCAGGGTGGTTGCTAGGTTGTTGCTATGTGGTTGCTAGGGTAACCAGGGTGGTTGCTAAGGTGTTGCTATGCAGTTGCTATGGTACCCAGGGTGGTTGCTAAGGTGTTGCCAGGGTACCCGGTGTGGTTGCTATGGTGTTGCTAAGGTGTTACTATGCGGTTGCTAAGGTACTCGGGTGGTTGCTAAGGTGTTGCTATGCAGTTGCTATGGTACTCGGGGTGGTTGCTAGAGTGTTGCTATGCGGTTGCTAGGGTGTTGCTATGCGGTTGCTAGGGTATCTGGGGTGGTTGCTAGGGTATTGCTATGCGGTTGCTATGGTACTTGGGGTGGTTGCTAAGGTGTTGCTATGTGGTTGCTATGGTACCCGGGGTGGTTGCTATGGTGTTGCTATAAGGTTGCTATGGTACCTGGGGTGGTTGCTAGGGTGTTGATATGTGGTTGCTAAGGTACTCTGAGTGGTTGTTAAGGTGTTGCTATGCAGTTGCTAAGGTACCCGGGGTGGTTGCTAAGGTGTTGCTATGCGGTTGCTAAGGTACCGGGGGTGGTTGCTAGGGTGTTGCTACGCGGTTGCTATATGGTTGCTATGGTACCGGGGCGGTTTGCTAATGTGTTGCTATGCAGTTGCTAAGGTACCCGGGGGGGTGGTTGCTAAGGTGTTGCTATGCGGTTGCTAAGGTACCCGGGGTGGTTGCTAGGGTGTTGCTACGCGGTTGCTATATGGTTGCTATGGTACCCGGGGCGGTTGCTAATGTGTTGCTATGCAGTTGCTAGGGTACTCGGGGGGGGGGGGGGTTGCTATGAAGTTAGAAATAGAAAACAGACAGACATATAGATAGATAGATATATAGATTGATAGATAGATAGTTAGATTATAGATAGATAGATAATAAATATTAGATAGATAGATAGATGATAGACAGATGATAGATCGATAGATAGATACATAGATAGATACAGTAGATGGATAGATGATAGATAGATAGATGGATAGATAGATAGACAGATGATAGATAGATAGATAGACAGATGATAGATAGATAGATAGATAGATGATAGATAGACAGATGATAGAAAGATAGATAGATAGATGATAGATAGATAGATAGATAGATAGATATCATCTTCATGAATGAAAAGTGAATCTTTAAATTGAATTTTATTGCACAGCTGTAGAGTTGAGACATAATAAAGCCTTTATAATATTATAAGTGTTTAAAGAATGTGTTCATGACTATGAAGGAAAGATATCAATTATCAAGAATAGCATTACAATGTCGTTTAGGAGATAGCATCGCTAGCTAATGTTAGCCTAAACAGTTATTATTATGTTTAGTTGTCAGCATTTAAATCAATTACGTGTCTGTGGCTGTGTCTCATTTAGAAGTCTGCGTCCTCCGGAGGTCTCATTCGAAGGGTGCATACGTCATCGCAAGTAGGTCACTCCGAATGCGACCTTCGAATACGTCCTTCTTTCACAAGAATTCGGAGGATGCATCAGGTGTATCCTTCGCTGCTACAGATAACCCACAATTCTTTGCGTTGCAGTAAACCGTCGTTCATTTGAAAAATGCCGGCGCCGGCAGATGTAGGCTAACGTTACACACAAGCGCAGATGTGGTCTTTTCAACTTAACGTAAAGTGCCAGTAAAAACGGATAATCTTTGTTCTTAATATCCTCCTCCTTTTTTTCTCTAACAGATGTCTGTTGTATGTACGCTGGAGCTCCTCAAACACTGAGCAAAATCAAACAAGTAAAAGCATTTTTTTTTTCAAATTACTTTCCAAATTTAGAAATAATTTTCCTTCATTTAAGTAGTGCGAGAGCACCACGATGCTCTAAACGTATATCTATGCTCTAAATGTGTTAGCAAATCAACACGATACTTCCGGTGTCCTTTTCCTCCCGTCCTACGAAGGCGTCTCGTTTAATTCTAGTCTGAGGGCACTTCGTATACGTTACCTATCCTACAGAGGATTCGACCTCCGGAGGACGCAGTCTTCTAAATGAGACACAGCTTGTGTCTCCTGGGATTATCAGACTCAGCATATTAAATTATATGTGGTTTAATAACATGAAACTGTATATTAATGCTGCTATCATTATTTATGGTGTTGCATTTATTTAGTTTCTCAGTTTCTGACCAGAACGAGTCAGGAGAGGTTTCTGTGAGTCTCTATAAACCACAACATCAGACGAGCTTCAGCAGAAGTTAACGAGCTGCTTATCTTTATTCAGATATCAATCTATATAGTTTATAATAATAATAATTATTATTATTTTGTGTGACTGTTGACCAGCCACCACAGAAATACATATGAACGTTTTGATTATTAATGTGTACTGACACAGACTAAAAATTACATTTCATCAGTGGACTAATGTTAATTTTTAATTAATTAATTGACTAAATAATTGACAATTTAAAGTAATAGAAAAAACATTCTTCTTGCACATTTTCTTCATGTTCTTGCTGCTTTTCCATCATGTTTCTGCTCTGGACGGATAGTTTTGATTGGAAGTCATAGGTCTTGTTCACACTAATACATGTTCATTAGAAACACATCTTTTTCTCTCTGTTTCACTCTTCTGTTCACACTGAGATGCTGTTTCTGTGAAAACTGATCTTTCTGAAGACGTTCTCTCGAGTGGATGAAGGTGATAACACTGTTTTGGTGTTGTAGTGTTGTAGAAACACTGACGCATGTTTAGTCATGTGATGTGTATTGTACTGATAGATATCTGTGTTTACACCGGTATTGTGTCTGTTATGTGCTGTTCACTTTCACACTGTTGCTAAAGATATGTTACTTTGTTCACTCTTCATTTCACAGTCCTGCAAAGATGACAGAAAATTCACTCACAGCTGCTGTCCTGCAGCAAAACATGAGCGCAGCTGCGTTTAAGACCAAACATATGATGATGATTGAGAGCGACCGGGACACATCAGTGAATGCTGAGATAATTTACTAAATAAGATGATCCTGTCAGAAGAACAGCGTGAAAACTTTATTATATCTGTTCGTCTGTATCATCTCAGTGAGATTGTATAGTTTCACACATGTGCAGTAAGATGAATTTAGTGTTTCTGATGTTTCAGTGTGGATGAGAAGCTTTTGGAAAACACTTGTAAACTATAGTGTGGACAGAGAGCGTTTTAAAATGAAAATTACTTTTTCAAATGGATCTGAATTAATAGTCATGTGTAAAGACACGTCATTACCATCAATGCATGATGTATGAGTCCAAAACAGTAATTAAATAAATATAAATCCTTATTTATTAAACAAAATTTATTTCCATGTGACTCTAAAGCTGAATCCACATATTACTGTTCTGTTTACATTATGTAGTGATTTGCTTCTTAAATCATCTTTGAGAGTAAAGGAGCCCCTGGTGCTGATAGACACTGATAACTAGTTAAAAAAAGACCTAATAGACCTTATTAACCTGATAGAAGACAATGAAAGTCTATGAGATGAGATCAGTGATACAGTCAAACAACAATCTGTGTGTCTGTGTGTGTGTGTGTGTGTGTGTGTGTGTGTGTGTGTGTCTGTGTCTGTGTGTGTGTGTGTGTGTGTGTGTGTCCGTGTCTGTGTGTGTGTTTATATTCCTACACTTTCGCAGTCCTGCTGTCATCATGATCTCTCCTCCATGATCCACACTATAAACACACAAACACACATTAATGTAGATCTGCATCATTCACACACACACACACACACACACACACACACACACACACACAGTATTAGTGTTTGACATACTTGAGTATCTGCAGTTTATAGTTTGGATCCTGCAGTTTGTGTTTGAGCAGCTGGACTCCTGATTGTCCTGGGTGATTGTAGCTCAGATCCAGCTCTCTCAGGTATGAGGGGTTTGAACTCAGAGCTGAAGACAAATAACCACAGCCTTCCTCTGACACCATACAGCCAGACAACCTACAGACACACACAGACAGATATTCTACAGACACACACACACAGACAGATCATCTACAGACACACACAGTCAGATCATCTACAGACACACACGGTCAGATCATCTACAGACACACACAGAGACAGATCATCTACAGACACACACAGTCAGATCATCTACAGACACACAGTCAGATCATCTACAGACACACACAGTCAGATCATCTACAGACACACACAGTCAGATCATCTACAGACACACACAGTCAGATCATCTACAGACACACACAGTCAGATCATCTACAGACACACACAGTCAGATCATCTACAGACACACACAGTCAGATCATCTACAGACACACAGAGACAGATCATCTACAGACACACAGAGACAGATCATCTACAGACACACAGAGACAGATCATCTACAGACACACAGAGACAGATCATCTACAGACACACACAGTCAGATCATCTACAGACACACACAGTCAGATCATCTACAGACACACAGAGACAGATCATCTACAGACACACACAGATCATCTACAGACACAGTCAGATCATCTACAGACACACACAGACAGATCATCTACAGACACACAGAGACAGATCATCTACAGACACACACA
Organism: Schizothorax lantsangensis; assembly: GCA_027422415.1. Taxonomy (NCBI): domain Eukaryota; kingdom Metazoa; phylum Chordata; class Actinopteri; order Cypriniformes; family Cyprinidae; genus Schizothorax; species Schizothorax lantsangensis. The sequence continues at coordinate 54,431 of JAPDDO010000398.1, forward strand.
GTCAGATCATCTACAGACACACACAGTCAGATCATCTACAGACACACAGAGACAGATCATCTACAGACACACAGAGACAGATCATCTACAGACACACAGAGACAGATCATCTACAGACACACAGAGACAGATCATCTACAGACACAGTCAGATCATCTACAGACACACAGTCAGATCATCTACAGACACACACAGTCAGATCATCTACAGACACACAGTCAGATCATCTACAGACACACACGGTCAGATCATCTACAGACACACACAGAGACAGATCATCTACAGACACACAGTCAGATCATCTACAGACACACACAGTCAGATCATCTACAAACACACAGTCAGATCATCTACAGACCAGGGCTCGCAAAATTAAAAAATCCCTGGTAGCCCTTCGGGCAGGTACTCTTCAGATTTTGGTAGCCCGAAATTAATTTAACTAGCCCAAATAAATAAAAAGCCCATAAATGTCAATCAAAAACATTTTCAATACACAAATATCAACACATATCAAGGAAAGAGTTTTATTTTACTATTTACAGGCAATGTTCCCTCTAATGTTTTTTTTCTTGCTGAGCAAAACTTTTCTCTATTGGGCGACATTTCGGGCACCTGAACAAAAACATTCTTTATACCAGACCTGTACAGCGCACACACAAAAAAAGTGTGGAACTTTTAACTTTAATGTGCTATTTATATTTGATTTGACCCTTGATGTAACTAAATGATGTACATTTTAGGTTACCTGAGAAAACATTATTTACAGTATAATACACTGCAGTTCAAAAGTTTGGGATCAGTAAAGTTTTTTTTTAAAGAAGTGTCTTATGCTCATCAAGGCTGTAGCCTATCTATTTGATAAAAAAATAATATTGTGAAATATTATTGCAATTTAAAATAAATGTTTTCTATTTTGATATACTTTAAAATATAATTAATTCCTGTGAAGCAAAGCTGTATTTTCAGCATCATTACTCCAGTCTTCAGTGTCACATGATCTTCAGAAATCATTCCAGTATGCTGATTTATAATCAATGCTGGAAACAGTTGTACTGCTTAATATTGTTTGGGACCTGTGATATTTTTTTTTAAAATAAAAAGTTAAAAATAACTGTTTATTCAAAATAGAGATTTTGTGTTACAATATACACTATTCAAAATATACACTATTTTTCTTTCTTTTTAAAGATACTTTAAAAGAGAGAAAGTTAAAGAAACTTTATTCAGCAAGGATGTGTTACATGGATAAAATTGATAGTAAAGACTTTTATTGTTATAATAAATTTGGAATAAATGCTATTCTTTTTAACTTTTTATTAATCAAAGAATCAAAGAAAAAAGTAAAACAGGTTCCAAAAAGTATTAAGCAGCACAACAGTTTCACTGTAAATCAGCATATTAGATCAGCAACACTGATAATAATTCAGCATTTCAGAATGATTTCTGAAGGATCATGTGACACTGAAGACTCGAGTAATGATGCTGAAAATTCAGCTTTTCTTCACAGGAATAAATTATATTTTAAAGTATAGGTATTAAAATAGGAACCCAATATTAGAAATTGCAATATACTATTGTTTCAGTATTTTTTAAATAAATACAGCCTTGATGAGCAAGAGATTCCATTAAGAAACAAGGTCAATTATTTATTAGGTTTATAATATAGGCCTAACATAATATAATATATCAAAACAAACTATTTAAACTGATAGAATAGAATTGAATAGAAAACAAACTGAAGCAAAACTTAAGCTGAGATCTGTAAGTTAAATATATAAAAAAAAACGTGGACATATAAATTCTTCTATAGCTGTCTAAACATCCCTATGAAGAACAGTTTGCACAATACACCTGTGTGTGACTGTATATGTCTCAGAGTTTTGTTACCGTTCTGTGCTCATCCTCTGCTGTTTCCAGCACTTAATCAAGCCACTCTTCTTTAATACATGAGGACGTTTATTTCACATGTCTTGTCATTTGCGTTGGCTCTCATGTTGAGCGCACTGCAACCATTGAAGTATTCGGTTTCTACAGCGACTCGTTTGGCGCACATCATTCTCTTTCTATGAAACCTGTAAACCGCATTCACCGGTTCTAACTCTATAGCGACATCAAATCTATAGCGGTTTGCCTGAGTATTGCGATTCTTTCGCTTTTACTGGCATTCAATCAAATGACTTTCCCAACTAATTATTGCGTGCGAGCGGCACATTATTTCTTCTGCGCGGCCACGGTTGTAGAAGTGTGCGGCCGCGCGCACGCAGCTTAGAGGGAACATTGCGTGGGAGCCCTGTATTTAAGGTAGCCCGTCGGGCAGGGCGCTGATACATTTTGGTAGCCCGACTGGAAAACACAATAGCCCCGGGACGTCGGGCTAGCGATTCTGCGAGCCCTGCAGACAAACAGTCAGATCATCTACAGACACACACAGTCAGATAATTTAAAGACACACACAGTCAGATCATCTACAGACACACACAGTCAGATCATCTACAGACACATATAAACATTATGACCAGCTGACTGTAAATGCTTAAATGTTGTTAATACCTCAGTATCTGCAGCTGACAGTTTGGATTCTTCAGTCCATCAGAAATAAACTTTACACCAGAGTCCTGCAGGTCATTGTTACTCAGATCCAGCTCTCTCAGGACACAGTTTGAGGATTGTAGAGCTGATGACAAACTCTCACAACACTGAGAGGTGAGATTACAGCCAGCAAGACTGAAAGAGAGCAGAACACACACACACATCAACAGTCGAAACATCTACAGACACACAGTCAGATCATCTACAGACACACAGACAGATAATCTACAGACACAGACAGATCATCTACAGACACACAGACAGATCATCTAGACACACAGACAGATCATCTACAGACACACAGACAGATAATCTACAGACACAGACAGATCATCTACAGACACACAGACAGATCATCTACAGACACACAGTCAGATCATCTACAGACACACAGTCAGATCATCTACAGACACACAGACAGATCATCTACAGACACACAGACAGATCATCTACAGACACACAGACAGATAATCTACAGACACAGACAGATCATCTACAGACACACAGACAGATCATCTAGACACACAGACAGATCATCTACAGACACACAGTCAGATCATCTACAGACACACAGTCAGATCATCTACAGACACACAGACAGATCATCTACAGACACACAGTCAGATCATCTACAGACACACAGTCAGATCATCTACAGACACACAGACAGATAATCTAAAGACACAAACAGATCATCTACAGACACACAGACAGATAATCTACAGACACACAGACAGATAATCTACAGACACACACAGTCAGATCATCTACAGACACACACAGCCAGATCATCTACAGACACGCAGTCAGATCATCTACAGACACGCAGTCAGATCATCTACAGACACACAGTCAGATCATCTACAGACACACAGTCAGATCATCTACAGACACACAGTCAGATCATCTACAGACACACAGACAGATCATCTACAGACACACAGACAGATCATCTACAGACACACAGACAGATAATCTACAGACACAGACAGATCATCTACAGACACACAGACAGATCATCTAGACACACAGACAGATCATCTACAGACACACAGTCAGATCATCTACAGACACACAGTCAGATCATCTACAGACACACAGACAGATCATCTACAGACACACAGTCAGATCATCTACAGACACACAGTCAGATCATCTACAGACACACAGACAGATAATCTAAAGACACAAACAGATCATCTACAGACACACAGACAGATAATCTACAGACACACAGACAGATAATCTACAGACACACACAGTCAGATCATCTACAGACACACACAGCCAGATCATCTACAGACACGCAGACAGATCATCTACAGACACGCAGTCAGATCATCTACAAACACACAGACAGATCATCTACAGACACACAGACAGTTCATCTACAGACACACAGTCAGATCATCTACAGACACAGTCAGATCATCTACAGACACACAGTCAGATCATCTACAGACACACAGACAGATAATCTAAAGACACAAACAGATCATCTACAGACACACAGTCAGATCATCTACAGACACACACAGACATATCATCTACAGACACACAGACGGATTATCTACAGACACAGTCGGATCATCTACAGACACACGGACAAATAATCTACAGACACGGACAGATAATCTACAGACACACAGACAGGTAATATACAGACACACAGACAGATAATCTACAGACAGATAATCTACAGACACACAGCCAGACCATCTACAAACACACACAGTCAGATTATCTACAGACACAGTCAGATCATCTACAGACACATATAAACATTATGACCAGCTGACTGTAAATGCTTAAATGTTGTTAATACCTCAGTATCTGCAGCTGACAGTTTGGATTCTTCAGTCCATCAGAAATAAACTTTACACCAGAGTCCTGCAGGTCATTGTTACTCAGATCCAGCTCTCTCATGACACAGTTTGAGGATTGTAGAGCTGATGACAAACTCTCACAACACTGAGCAGTGAGATTACAGCCAGCAAGACTGAAAGAGAGCAGAACACAAACTTCAACAGTTGAAACATCTACAGACAAACAGAGATAGATCATCTACAGACACACAGACAGATCATCTACAGACACACACAGTCAGATCATCTACATACACACAGTCAGATCATCTACAGACACACACAGTCATATCATCTACAGACACACACAGTCAGATCATCTACATACACAGTCAGATCATCTACAGACACACAGACAGATAATCTAAAGACACACAGACAGATCATCTACAGACACACAGACAGATAATCTACAGACACAAACAGATCATCTACAGACACACACAGACATATCATCTGCAGACACAGACAGATCATCTACAGACACACAGTCAGATCATCTACAGACACACAGTCAGATCATCTACAGACACACGGACACATCATCTACAGACACACAGTCAGATCATCTACAGACACACAGACAGATAATCTAAAGACACACAGTCAGATCATCTACAGACACACAGACAGATAATCTACAGACACACAAACAGATCATCTACAGACACACGGACAGATAATCTACAGACACACAGACAGATAATATAGAGACACACAGACAGATCATCTACAGACACACAGAGAGATAATCTACAGACACACAAAGACATATAATCTACAGACACAGACAGATAATCTACAGACAGTCAGATAATCTACAGACACACAAACACACAGACAGATAATCTACAGACACACAGACAGATAATCTACAGACACACACAGACAGATCATCTACAGACACACAGACAGATCATCTACAGACACACAGACAGATCATCTACAGACACACAGACAGATCATCTACAGACACACAAACAGATCATCTACAGACACACAGACATATCATCTACATACACACAGTCAGATCATCTACAGACACACAGACATATCATCTACATACACACAGTCAGATCATCTACAGACACAAAGTCAGATCATCTACATACACAGTCAGATCATCAACAGACACACAGTCAGATCATCTACAGACAGACAGTCAGATCATCTACAGACACACAGCCAGATCATCTACATACAAACAGTCAGATCATCTACAGACAAACAGTCAGATCATCTACAGACAGACACACACACACACACACACACACACACACACACACACACACACACACACACAGTCAGATCATCTACAGACACAGTCAGATCATCTACAGACACACAGTCAGATCATCTACAGACACACACAGTCAGATCATCTACACACACAGTCAGATCATCTACAGACAGAGACAGATCATCTACAGACACACAGTCAGATCATCTACAGACACACAGTCAGATCATCTACAGACACACAGTCAGATCACCTACAGACAGACACACACACACACACACACACACACACACAGACACACACAGTCAGATCATCTACAGACACACAGTCAGATCATCTACAGACACACAGTCAGATCATCTACACACACACAGTCAGATCATCTACAGACACAGAGACAGATCATCTACAGACACAGAGACAGATCATCTACAGACACACAGTCAGATCATCTACAGACACACAGACAGATCATCTACAGACACACAGACAGATCATCTACAGACACAGTCAGATCCTCTACAGACACAGTCAGATCATCTACAGACACAGTCAGATCATCTACAGACACACAGTCAGATCATCTACAGACACATAATCTACAGACACACAGACAGATCATCTACAGACACAGTCAGATCATCTACAGACACACAGACAGATAATCTAAAGACACACAGTCAGATCATCTACAGACACACAGACATATAATCTACAGACACACAAACAGATCATCTACAGACACACACAGTCATATCATCTACAGACACACAGACGGATTATCTACAGACACAAATTCGGATCATCTACAGACACACGGACAGATAATCTACAGACACACAGACAGATAATATACAGACACACAGACAGATCATCTACAGACACACACATACATATAATCTACAGACACACAGACATAATCTACAGACACACAGACAGATAATCTACAGACACAGTCAGATAATCTACAGACACACACACACACACACACACACAGATAATCTACAGACACACAGACAGATTATCTACAGACACACAGTCAGATCATCCACAGACACACAGTCAGATCATCTACAGACACACAGACAGATCATCTACAGACACACAGACAGATAATCTACAGACACAGACAGATCATCTACAGACACACAGACAGATCATCTAGACACACAGACAGATCATCTACAGACACACAGTCAGATCATCTACAGACACACAGTCAGATCATCTACAGACACACAGACAGATCATCTACAGACACAGTCAGATCATCTACAGACACACAGTCAGATCATCTACAGACACACAGACAGATAATCTAAAGACACAAACAGATCATCTACAGACACACAGACAGATAATCTACAGACACACAGACAGATAATCTACAGACACACACAGTCAGATCATCTACAGACACACACAGCCAGATCATCTACAGACACGCAGACAGATAATCTACAGACACGCAGACAGATCATCTACAAACACACAGTCAGATCATCTACAGACACACAGACAGTTCATCTACAGACACACAGTCAGATCATCTACAGACACAGTCAGATCATCTACAGACACACAGTCAGATCATCTACAGACACACAGACAGATAATCTAAAGACACAAACAGATCATCTACAGACACACAGTCAGATCATCTACAGACACACACAGACATATCATCTACAGACACACAGACGGATTATCTACAGACACAGTCGGATCATCTACAGACACACGGACAAATAATCTACAGACACGGACAGATAATCTACAGACACACAGACAGGTAATATACAGACACACAGACAGATAATCTACAGACAGATAATCTACAGACACACAGCCAGACCATCTACAAACACACACAGTCAGATTATCTACAGACACAGTCAGATCATCTACAGACACATATAAACATTATGACCAGCTGACTGTAAATGCTTAAATGTTGTTAATACCTCAGTATCTGCAGCTGACAGTTTGGATTCTTCAGTCCATCAGAAATAAACTTTACACCAGAGTCCTGCAGGTCATTGTTACTCAGATCCAGCTCTCTCATGACACAGTTTGAGGATTGTAGAGCTGATGACAAACTCTCACAACACTGAGCAGTGAGATTACAGCCAGCAAGACTGAAAGAGAGCAGAACACAAACTTCAACAGTTGAAACATCTACAGACAAACAGAGATAGATCATCTACAGACACACAGACAGATCATCTACAGACACACACAGTCAGATCATCTACATACACACAGTCAGATCATCTACAGACACACACAGTCATATCATCTACAGACACACACAGTCAGATCATCTACATACACAGTCAGATCATCTACAGACACACAGACAGATAATCTAAAGACACACAGACAGATCATCTACAGACACACAGACAGATAATCTACAGACACAAACAGATCATCTACAGACACACACAGACATATCATCTGCAGACACAGACAGATCATCTACAGACACACAGTCAGATCATCTACAGACACACAGTCAGATCATCTACAGACACACGGACACATCATCTACAGACACACAGTCAGATCATCTACAGACACACAGACAGATAATCTAAAGACACACAGTCAGATCATCTACAGACACACAGACAGATAATCTACAGACACACAAACAGATCATCTACAGACACACGGACAGATAATCTACAGACACACAGACAGATAATATAGAGACACACAGACAGATCATCTACAGACACACAGAGAGATAATCTACAGACACACAAAGACATATAATCTACAGACACAGACAGATAATCTACAGACAGTCAGATAATCTACAGACACACAAACACACAGACAGATAATCTACAGACACACAGACAGATAATCTACAGACACACACAGACAGATCATCTACAGACACACAGACAGATCATCTACAGACACACAGACAGATCATCTACAGACACACAGACAGATCATCTACAGACACACAAACAGATCATCTACAGACACACAGACATATCATCTACATACACACAGTCAGATCATCTACAGACACAAAGTCAGATCATCTACATACACAGTCAGATCATCAACAGACACACAGTCAGATCATCTACAGACAGACAGTCAGATCATCTACAGACACACAGCCAGATCATCTACATACAAACAGTCAGATCATCTACAGACAAACAGTCAGATCATCTACAGACAGACACACACACACACACACACACTCACACACACACACACACACACACACACACACACACACAGTCAGATCATCTACAGACACAGTCAGATCATCTACAGACACACAGTCAGATCATCTACAGACAAACACAGTCAGATCATCTACACACACACACACACACACAGTCAGATCATCTACAGACAGAGACAGATCATCTACAGACACACAGTCAGATCATCTACAGACACACAGTCAGATCATCTACAGACACACAGTCAGATCACCTACAGACAGACACACACACACACACACACACACACACACACACACACACACACACACACACACACACACACAGACACACACAGTCAGATCATCTACAGACACACAGTCAGATCATCTACAGACACACAGTCAGATCATCTACACACACACAGTCAGATCATCTACAGACACAGAGACAGATCATCTACAGACACAGAGACAGATCATCTACAGACACACAGTCAGATCATCTACAGACACACAGACAGATCATCTACAGACACACAGACAGATCATCTACAGACACACAGTCAGATCATCTACAGACACAGTCAGATCATCTACAGACACAGTCAGATCATCTACAGACACACAGTCAGATCATCTACAGACACATAATCTACAGACACACAGACAGATCATCTACAGACACAGTCAGATCATCTACAGACACACAGACAGATAATCTAAAGACACACAGTCAGATCATCTACAGACACACAGACATATAATCTACAGACACACAAACAGATCATCTACAGACACACACAGTCATATCATCTACAGACACACAGACGGATTATCTACAGACACACATTCGGATCATCTACAGACACACGGACAGATAATCTACAGACACACAGACAGATAATATACAGACACACAGACAGATCATCTACAGACACACACATACATATAATCTACAGACACACAGACATATAATCTACAGACACACGGACAGATAATCTACAGACACACAGACAGATAATATAGAGACACACAGACAGATCATCTACAGACACACAGAGAGATAATCTACAGACACACAAAGACATATAATCTACAGACACAGACAGATAATCTACAGACAGTCAGATAATCTACAGACACACAAACACACAGACAGATAATCTACAGACACACAGACAGATAATCTACAGACACACACAGACAGATCATCTACAGACACACAGACAGATCATCTACAGACACACAGACAGATCATCTACAGACACACAGACAGATCATCTACAGACACACAAACAGATCATCTACAGACACACAGACATATCATCTACATACACACAGTCAGATCATCTACAGACACAAAGTCAGATCATCTACATACACAGTCAGATCATCAACAGACACACAGTCAGATCATCTACAGACAGACAGTCAGATCATCTACAGACACACAGCCAGATCATCTACATACAAACAGTCAGATCATCTACAGACAAACAGTCAGATCATCTACAGACAGACACACACACACACTCACACACACACACACACACACACACACACACAGTCAGATCATCTACAGACACAGTCAGATCATCTACAGACACACAGTCAGATCATCTACAGACACACACAGTCAGATCATCTACACACACACACACACACACAGTCAGATCATCTACAGACAGAGACAGATCATCTACAGACACACAGTCAGATCATCTACAGACACACAGTCAGATCATCTACAGACACACAGTCAGATCACCTACAGACAGACACACACACACACACACACACACACACACACACACACACACACACAGACACACACAGTCAGATCATCTACAGACACACAGTCAGATCATCTACAGACACACAGTCAGATCATCTACACACACACAGTCAGATCATCTACAGACACAGAGACAGATCATCTACAGACACAGAGACAGATCATCTACAGACACACAGTCAGATCATCTACAGACACACAGACAGATCATCTACAGACACACAGACAGATCATCTACAGACACACAGTCAGATCATCTACAGACACAGTCAGATCATCTACAGACACAGTCAGATCATCTACAGACACACAGTCAGATCATCTACAGACACATAATCTACAGACACACAGACAGATCATCTACAGACACAGTCAGATCATCTACAGACACACAGACAGATAATCTAAAGACACACAGTCAGATCATCTACAGACACACAGACATATAATCTACAGACACACAAACAGATCATCTACAGACACACACAGTCATATCATCTACAGACACACAGACGGATTATCTACAGACACACATTCGGATCATCTACAGACACACGGACAGATAATCTACAGACACACAGACAGATAATATACAGACACACAGACAGATCATCTACAGACACACACATACATATAATCTACAGACACACAGACATATAATCTACAGACACACAGACAGATAATCTACAGACACAGTCAGATAATCTACAGACACACACACACACACACAGATAATCTACAGACACACAGACAGATTATCTACAGACACACAGTCAGATCATCCACAGACACACAGTCAGATCATCTACAGACAGTCAGATCATCTACAGACACACACAGACAGATCATCTACAGACACACAGACAGATCATCTACAGACACACAGACAGATCATCTACAGACGCACACAGACAGATCATCTACAGACACACACAGTCAGATCATCTACAGACACACACAGTCAGATCATCTACAAACACACAGTCAGATCATCTACAGACAGATAATCTACAGACACACAGCCAGACCATCTACAAACACACACAGTCAGATTATCTACAGACACAGTCAGATCATCTACAGACACATATAAAAATGATGACCAGCTGACTGTAAATGCTTAAATGTTGTTAATACCTCAGTATCTGCAGCTGACAGTTTGGATTCTTCAGTCCATCAGAAATAAACTTTACACCAGAGTCCTGCAGGTCATTGTTACTTAGATCCAGCTCTCTCATGACACAGTTTGAGGATTGTAGAGCTGATGACAAACTCTCACAACACTGAGCAGTGAGATTACAGCCAGCAAGACTGAAAGAGAGCAGAACACAAACTTCAACAGTTGAAACATCTACAGACAAACAGAGATAGATCATCTACAGACACACACAGACAGATCATCTACAGACACACAGACAGATCATCTACAAACACACACAGACAGCTAATCTACAGACACACAGACAGCTAATCTACAGACACACAGTCAGATCATCTACAGACACACAGCCAGATCATCTACATACACACAGTCAGATCATCTACAGACAAACAGTCAGATCATCTACAGACAGACAGACAGACACACACACACACACACACACACACACACACACACACACACACACACACACAGATAATCTACAGACACAGACAGATTATCTACAGACACACAGTCAGATCATCTACAGAAAGACAGTCAGATCATCTACAGACACAGTCAGAGCATCTACAGACACACAGACAGATCATCTACAGACACACAGACAGATCATCTACAGACACACAGACAGATCATCTACAGACACACAGACAGATCATCTACAGACACACAGTCAGATAATCTAGACACACACAGCCAGATCATCTACAGACACGCAGACAGATAATCTACAGACACACAGACTAATATACAGACACACAGACTAATATACAGACACACAGACAGATCATCTACAGACACACACAGACAGATCATCTACAGACACACAGACAGATAATATACAGACACACAGACAGATTATCTACAGACACACAGTCAGATCATCTACAGACACACAGACAGATCATCTACAGACACACAGTCAGATCATCTACAGACACACAGTCAGATCATCTACAGACACAGTCAGATCATCTACAGACAGATAATCTACAGACACACAGCCAGACCATCTACAAACACACACAGTCAGATTATCTACAGACACAGTCAGATCATCTACAGACACATATAAACATTATGACCAGCTGACTGTAAATGCTTAAATGTTGTTAATACCTCAGTATCTGCAGCTGACAGTTTGGATTCTTCAGTCCATCAGAAATAAACTTTACACCAGAGTCCTGCAGGTCATTGTTACTCAGATCCAGCTCTCTCATGACACAGTTTGAGGATTGTAGAGCTGATGACAAACTCTCACAACACTGAGCAGTGAGATTACAGCCAGCAAGACTGAAAGAGAGCAGAACACAAACTTCAACAGTTGAAACATCTACAGACAAACAGAGATAGATCATCTACAGACACGCACAGACAGCTAATCTACAGACACACAGACAGATCATCTACAGACACACAGACAGATCATCTACAGACACACAGCCAGATCATCTACATACACACAGTCAGATCATCTACATACACACAGTCAGATCATCTACAGACAAACAGTCAGATCATCTACAGACACACACACACACACACACACACACACACACACACAGACAGATCATCTACAGACACATTCAGATCATCTACATACAGTCAGATCATCTACAGACACACAGTCAGATCATCTACAGACACACGCACACGCACACGCACACACACGCACGCACACGCACACGCACACGCACACACACACACAGATCATCTACAGACACACAGACAGATCTTTTACAGACACATATCAACATTGTGACCAGTTGACTGTAAATGATCTCTTATATGTTGTTAATACCTCAGTATCTGCAGCTGACAGTTTGGATTCTTCAGTCCATCAGAAATAAACTTTACACCAGAGTCCTGCAGGTCATTGTTACTCAGATCCAGCTCTCTCAGGACACAGTTTGAGGATTGTAGAGCTGAAGACACAATTTCACAATGCTGATCTGAGAGATCACAGGCAGAAAATCTGGAAGAGATTAAATACATTTTAAGAATTAACACAAACAGACAGATAATCTACAGACACAGTAGGGCTGGACAATAATTCAATATCAATATGTATCGCGATATAATTTTTTTCAATAACGGTGATATGATTTTTAAACACATTTCCGATATTTCGATATACATTACCAGTGTTATCTATTTGTGGCGTTTGACTTCGTTGAATAAACATGAGCACTGCACGTTTCAAAATCTAAACGCGTCGTGGGTGTCTTCAGAATAGTTTTGATGGCATTTTCATTTGATCTGATAAAGTAGTATTCATGAGCGGAGCTGCTTAGATTACAGCCGTTACCGTGGAAACCGCTAGTTCTGCTGCTCTCAAAGCGCCTCCTACTGGCAGACAATCAGATTGCATTTTCTTTTTTTTTTTTTCCGGCCTTATTATTATTATTGCATTTTCAATAATAAGCCCGTCTCCAGCAACATGCTCATTGTTGCTCAATTTTTTATGTTTTCTGCAGCAACTCACTTGTAATTTTTTCTTTTTTTTTGGGGGGGGGGGGGGGGGGGGGGTATTAGAAATTAATACTTTTATTCAGCAAGGAAGCTTTAAATTGATCAAAAGTGATGATAAAGACATTTATAATGTTACAAAAGATTTATATTTCAGATAGATGCTGTTCTTCTGAACTTTCTATTCATCAAAGAAACCTGAAAAAATTATACTCCGCTGTTTTCAACATAATAATAAATGTTTTTTGAGCAGTTAATCAGAATATTAGAATGATTTCTGAAGGATCATGTGACTTGAGTAATGATGCTAAAAAATCAGCTTTGAAATCACAGGAATAACTTGCATTTAAAAATATATTCAAATAGAAAACAGTTATTTTAAATGTTAAATATTTCAATATGTTACTGTCTTTGCTGTACTTTGGATCAAATAAACACAGGCTTGATGAGCAGAAGAGAATTCTTTAAAAAAACTAAAATCTTACTGTTCAGAAACTTTTGACTGGTAGCGTATGTTAGCCTGCAGTTTGAAGTTAAAGATAATATTAATAAGGTGAGTCTGAGATGTTTATTTGACAGTGATTTCACATTTCTTGTTTGTATGAAGGCTAAATACAAATAAAAGGTGAACATTAATTTATTTGTGCTGTTTTTTCCCCCTAAAATATTATATAGTTTTATAGGAGGAGTTCATAGACTTGGCAAATTATTTTTCATAAGTTTGTAGGTAAAGACATCTGTTGTGGGCATTGTTGGCAGTTTTTATGAGGCTTTTTTTAATAGTGTTCATATCGATATCGGAATTATATCGTATCGACCAAAATTAAGAAATATATCGTGATATAAATTTTGGCCATATCGTCCAGCCCTAAGACACAGATTAAATAAAATGTAAGAATTTGCGTTAAAAATGTTTATGCTTCATCTTCAAAGCCTTCCTTATATGGTATCAGCCCATATATGATATCATTTGAAAGCTGAAAAAAGTCTCTTCTTTACAAAGAATAACTTTTGGTTTTATGATACATAAAGCAGTAAAATTAAGCTTAAAAATGTTTCCGTCCCACACACGAATTTCCGCCTAACGATTGCGAAGAATGTGTATTTTTTATATTTTTCACAATACAGTCAAGTCATATATCACAAGAAAGCTCTCATTCTCAGGAATTTGCCTGTGTAGATTCTTTCATTGTGTGACTGGCCATCTGGAGCACCGGGACTTTTCCCGGTGGGCCGCTGTACAATGTGGGCCTGCCCATTGCGTAAATATATATAAAGAATGATAGTAAATGTACGTAGCCTATATTCATCGGCCCAGACAAATGGCCCGCACGTCCCACTTGAGTCGAACATTCTAATTAATTCAGCGTGTTCTGGCTCAGTGCAGCGGCTCAAAAGCGCTCGTTAATGTCAAAATGTTTGAAATAGCCAATCAAATCGAAGAAGGCGGGATTTAGCCTACTGTTCACAGAAGCTTAGCTGCGCTGCACTTGAATGTGAGCTGAGGTAAGATAAGCAGCTGAACATGACGAGACAATTCAGCAATATTTACCAAGTTTACGATAAAAAATGCTGAACGACAGACATTAATTTTCAGGGATGTAAACTACTGGCCTTTTCGAATTACTCTGATTTTAATGCCATTGACGTTATTCGTCACAATGTGGTCTACATAGAAACATTAACATAGCAGTTTTCAGCAGACTTGAGATAAGAGTGAATGTTTGTATATCTATCCAGGCTTTCTTCCGTAATTTCACGTCTAAGAAAATGTTTCAGAAAACTCTAAAATATTATTCTCAAACTTACACAAAAACATTGTAAATCTGAAGATTTTCGTTTGCAATTGCCGTGATTAGGATATATATTATAATAAAAAATATTGTTTGCTAATTAGTTCACATGCATTATTTTATATACACAATAGCAGTCAAAAGTTTGAAATAATTAAGACTTTGTTTATTTTTTGAAAGGCTGAATTCATCTGATCAAAAAGACAGTAAAAACACTATTATGAAATATTACATTTAAGTATTTTTTTTAAGACATTTTAAAATGTAATTTATTTCTTTTTTGTTATCAACATTTTTTATTTTTTTTCACACAACATAACATAACATCCAAAATATAACAAAACAAAACAACAGACATATACTCAATATTTCAAAGTCCAGTCAAAAGGGAGGGAGAGAGGGAAGGACAATAAAAACACAAAACAAGTCACTCCTTTATACAATCACGTATATCAAAAAGAAAACACTGCCAAGCATCAATGGTCGAAGGCTTGGCCCCACCGAAATGTAATTTATTTCTGTGATCAAAGCTGAATTTTCAGGATACTCCAGTCTTCAGTGTCACATGATCCTTTAGAAATCATTCTAATGCTGATTTGCTGCTTAATTATTATCAGTTATTATTTGTGCTCAATTATATTAATAATGGTTATTATCAGTGCTGAAAACTTTTATTTTCTTTTGGAAACTGTCATACTTTAACTTTTTCAGGATTATTGATGAATAAAAAGTTAAACAGCATTTATTTGAAATATAAATCATTTGTAATAAGTATAAATCTCTTACTGTCACTTAAATCAATTTAATGCAACCTTGTTGAATAAAAGTATTAATTAATATATTTTTTAATCTTACCATAGAATAAATAAAAAATATTGTGCAGCACAACTGTTTTTAACATTGATTATAATCAGAAATGTTTCTTGAGGAGCAAATCAGCATATTATAATGATTTCTGAAGGACACTGAAGACTGCAGTAATGATGCTGAAAATACATTACAGGAATAAATTACATTTGACCATGTATTCACATAGAAAAGAGCCATTTTAAACTGTAACATTATATATTTCACAATATTACTATTTACTGTATTTTTCATCATTGTAAGAATTGTTATATTCTTTTCCACAATTGGAGCTCTATTGAATAAAATGACAGGAGATGTCAAGATCCTCCAAAAGGACACAAATAAGACCGATCAGCGGTGCCGTGGAGAGGAGAGGACGCGTCTGGTGAGGGTTTATGAGCACTTTTCTCCCATTCTGAGATAATCTTGGCTTTGAAACATGAAAGCACAGCTAACAATCTGATGAACTGTTTAAGCCTAAATGATTATGTGTAATAAATTTCATGTTGAATCAAATAAAATATTTCTAAAGCTACAATTTGTAATGTCTACTTGATACTTTCTCATTTAACACAAAAATAGCTGTTTAAATAATCTTTTGTGGGTATTTTCACAGTCAAATTTATTTAGCGATTGATTGTGATTAATTAATCGAAACATTGTGTAATTAATTAGATTAAAAATGTTAATCGACTGACAGCCCTAATTTTAACATGTCATGAACATACTTTGTTATTCGCAGTGATGGATAAAGTACCTGAAAGCCACACTTAAGTAAAACTACAGATATCTTACAAGAAAATGACTTTGGTAGAAGTTGAAGTCACCGTCTAGAATATTACTATGTATGTGATATTAATTGTACTTAAGTATGAACTTAGCGAGCGTATGATAGGATGCCTGCTGAATATGCTGCTTTAGCAAACCCTGCTGCTGTTCAATGTCTCTTTAAAGTAGATCTTCACTTAATATCATGAAGAGCAAATATTGACACGGACTGTACCTTGAGATAGATTTAAACTCTCTTCGATACAGACACACTCTGTGTGAGTTATTGTTTTCATGTTTAAGATACCAGCAAGAATGAACATTTCCCTGAATATCCAAATGATGGAAAATATGACATTAATTTTACAACAGTTCAACAAAAAAGGTGATATTAAGTGAACATTTTAAATGTAGCCTACATGTTAAACAGCATATTGTCATGTTTGTTCTATTTTGCAACGAAATAATAATAGTTCCAATGAAATCCGTATCATCTGGTGTGTTTCTCCAAGCAACATACAGCAGTGTTTCATTAGTGAACGAATCTGTGGCTTTGAACGATTCAGAGAGTCAGTGATTAATAACCCATTCATAACTACAGCAGCTTCGTTACTGAATGAATGAATGAATGAATCACCTATTGGTGGTTTTATTTTTAAATCTACAAGTAGCCTATCACTTTGATCAGATAATGAGGAAGTACCAAAGTGCCTATCACAGCTATGCTGATGATACCCAGATCTACCTGGCCTTATCTCCAAATGATTATAGCCCCATTGACTCCCTCTGCCAATGCATTGATGAAATTAACAGTTGGATGTGCCAAAACTTTCTTCAGCTAAACAATGAGAAAACTGAAGTCATTGCATTTGGAAACAAAGATGAAGTTCTCAAGGTGAACGCATACCTTGACTCTAGGGGTCAAACAACTAAAAATCAAGTCAGAAATCTTGGGGTGATTCTGGAGACAGACCTTAGTTTTAGTAGTCATGTCAAAGCAGTAACTAAATCAGCATACTATCATCTCAAAAACATTGCAAGAATTAGATGTTTTGTTTCCAGTCAAGACTTGGAGAAACTTGTTCATGCCTTTATCACCAGCAGGGTGGATTATTGTAATGGTCTCCTCACCGGCCTTCCAAAGAAGACCATTAGACAGCTGCAGCTCATCCAGAACGCTGCTGCCAGGATTCTGACTAGAACCAGAAAATCTGAGCATATCACACCAGTCCTCAGGTCCTTACACTGGCTTCCAGTTACATTTAGGATTGATTTTAAAGTACTTTTACTCATTTATAAGTCACTCAATGGTCTAGGACCTAAATACATTGCAGATATGCTCACTGAATATAAACCTAACAGACCACTCAGATCATTAGGATCGAGTCAGTTAGAAATAGGGTTGGGTATCGTTTGGGTTTTTTTCGATACCGGTGCCAAATCGATACTTTTAAAACGGTGCCGGTGCCTAAACGGTGCCTGAACCGATACTTGTTATATATATATATATATATATATATACACACACACACACACACACACACTGTATATGGAACTAATGAAGCTCCAGGAAATCCCCAATATGGACAAAGGCATTGCTATTCCTGTAACTGAGTAAACAGAAGATATAAACGTTTTGAATGATAAAACAAATACATTAAACACTCGACAACGACAATATATAGTTTGTCTGTGTTATTCAAGCCATCTCTGGTATTTTCATAATTAAGTATATTTAAAATCCATTGCTAATCAATGCATTAGTAGCCTATGGAACATATTTTCTGCCTCATTCTGTGACAAGAAGCTATCAGATCACAAAAAGAAGCATTTAACTGGTATTGTGGACTAAAAAGGTTATAATGTTCTCTTTTGTTGGTTTAAACGGGTTTAAAAACGCGAATACAAGAGAATTTTAGCTTTAGGCATTTTAATTAAAGCTAGGGCTGGGCAGTATATAGAGTTTGTACGATATATTGATATATTCTTTATAATCGATACGTTATTATGAAGCAATACAGTTAATATTGATGTACAGTATTTGATACGAGCGTATCTGATAAAATATCTAGGGAGGACACAGACTGAACTGCGGAGAAAGTGCATAATACAATTTGTTCTAAACATGTGACAAGCTTTATATGAAGGGCTATAAAAAAACTCGTAAGATACAGTAGCCTATAGTTTATAGTTTCAGTTTAAAGCGGCTCGCGCTCTCAGATGCTCTGACAGAAAGGCTGCGTGTGCCGCTGACAGAGACGCTTCTCGCGCTGTTTAATGTGTTTGCTGTTTTCCGTAATGCATAACTTACAATTCACAGGTATATTCTCCATCTGTAAATGTTAGAAAGCCATGGAAATATTTCCATTTTGCTGTCAGAAGTGCATGAGCTTCTGCTTTGCGATTCTCTGCTAAACGTCACAGACTTCATTCAGAACGAGCGCCGCCGTGCGCATGCGCGCCAAACAGACGGCGCGCAATGAAATAAGAGCGCAATAACTCTGACTAAAATATACATTTTGCTGAAATATTTGTAGTTGTAGCCTGTGATGCTTCTTACGTGCGTTTTGGAGAAACAAAGGACAAATATTTTAATAGATCGCTCAGGCATGGCACCGAAATGAGGCACCGAAATCTGCGTTCTGATTCGGTTCTAGTACATACCGGTTACATAGGTACCGGTGCCATATTGGTACCGGGTTTCGGTACCCAACCCTAGTTAGAAACACCAAGGGTTCACACAAAACAAGGGGAGTCCGCTTTTAGCTAGTATGCCTCCCGCAGCTGGAACCAGCTTCCAGAAGAGATCAGATGTGCTAAAACATTAGCCACATTTAAATCCAGTCTCAAAACTCATCTATTTAGCTGTGCATTTGTTGAATGAGCACTGTGCTACGTCCGAACTGACTGCATTGTATTTTATGTATAATCCTTTTCTATTTAACTGTTTTAAATTTAATTTTAAATCAATTTCTATATCATTTTAAAATTCCTTGTTTTATTATTTTTAATTCCTTGTTTTTATTGCTGTGAATGACTATTTCACTTTCTTTTATGTAAAGCACTTTGAATTACCACTGTGTATGAAATGTGCTATATAAATAAACTTGCCTTGCCTTGCCTTGATTTGCACTCATTTATTGCTTTATTTAATATATTAATAATACACTTAATGAAATGTTAAGAATGTGACATAAAACATGACACAATTAATAAGGATAGAGCATCTTTGCAGCTGGAACATAAGCATTTATGATCAATAATTACTGAAGATTAATGTGATAATGCTATATTATTATTGCTATTAATATTACCAGTACTGTATGTGATTATTTTATCTTCATTCACAGTGAAAATGTCTGAATTGCAGCTTTACTGATCAATGCTGTCGACCGTCTCTTTGCTGCACCTGCTGCTGATTTAATGAAGGAGTTTCTCATGTGACTGGGTTGTGTTTACCGCGGTGATAACAGACATTTTACTCCACTATCTACTGTATTAAACAGACCTGTCATGACTCCTTTAAGATTCTGGACTGTTATTTAGGAGAAAATCTCTCATTTAGGAACATTTATTATAAAGGTGTCAGATTCATTATTAAATATGATAGTTTAGTTAATGATGAAACACTCACAGAGCTTTTCTGCAGTTGATCACAGCTGGTATCAGTCTTCTTCTCCCCTCGTCTGATGTGTTGTATTTCATGAGGTTCAGCTCATCCAGCGGCTCCTCTGACATCTGAAGCATGTAGGAGATTGTTGAGCATTGAGCAGGAGAGAGATACGTCTCTGAGTGTTTGTCTGATTTCACAAACTCCTGAATCTCTCTGAACAGAGTCTGATCTTTCACTTCCAGCAGACAGAGGAACAGATTGATGGATTCACCAGCTGAGAGAGGATAATCATTATCTCTGATAATCTGTTTAATGTACTGTGTGATTTCTCTGATGCTCTCTGAGCTGTTCTCTGTGTGTGTCAGTAGATCCTGTAAGAGTCTCTGATTGGACTCCAGTGAGACGCCCAGCAGGAACCGCAGGAACAGATCCAGACGTCCATTCTCACTCTTAAGAGCTTTATATACTGCTGATCTTAGTAGATCATACAGAGAGACTTCATCAGATCTGTAAGATCTGAATTCACGCAGTGGCTCCATGTTCTTTGTTAAATAGCAGTAAAACACATAGAAAGCAGCGAGAAACTCCTGAACGCTCAGATGAATGAAGCTGTAGACTTTCCTCTGATGAATCACAGATTCCTGCTTAAAGATCTCAGTGCAAATCCCAGAATACACCGAGGCGTCAGTGACGTCTATGCCGCTCTCAATCAGGTCCTCCTCATAGAACATCACATTGCCCCTCATCAGCTGTTTGAAAGCCACTTCAGCAAGTTTCACAATCACTTCTCTGTTGGACTGCAGGAGTTTCTCTGGATCGCTCTCTTCATACTTCTGGTTCCTCATGTTGATCTGAATCAGCAGGAGGTGGATGTACATTTCAGTCAGAGTTTGAGGGATTTCTGCACTCAGATCTTCTTCCAGGAGCTTCTGAAGCACAGTGGATGAGATCCAGCAGAAGACGGGGATGTGGCACATGATGTGGAGGCTTCTTGCTCTTCTGATGTGTGAGATGATTCTGCTGGCTTGATGCTGGTCACTGATTCTCTTCCTGAAATACTCCTCCTTCTGAGGCTCAGTGAATCCCTGAATTTCTGTCAGACGGTTGATGTATTTGGAGGGGATCTGATTGGCTGCTGCTGGTCTGGAGGTGATCCAGATGAGAGCAGAGGGAAGCAGCTCTCCTTTCATGAGGTTTGACATCAACACAGCCACTGATGAAGTCTCAGTCACATCACAAACTTTCTGAGCGTCTGAAAACATCAGTGTGATTCTGCTTTCATCCAGACCATCAAAGATGAACACAACTTTACACTCCTCATAAATCTTTGGGTCCAGATCTTGAAGTTCAGGATGAAAGTCCAGCAGAAGTCTGTGAAGACTGTACTGATGATCTCGGATCAAGTTCAGCTCTCGAAATGGAAGCACAAACATGAAATCTACCTCCTGATTGGCTTTTCCCTCGGCCCAGTCCAGAATGAACTTCTGCACAGAGACGGTTTTTCCGATTCCAGCGATGCCTTTAGTAAGAACAGTCTTGATCTGGTCTTTGTCCTCACATGCTGGTTCAGCTGAGGCTTTAAAGATGTCATTGCAGTAGATTGGAGTGTCTTGTGAGTGTTGTGTTCTGGCTGTTTTCTCCATCTGTAAAACCTCATGTTCTTCATTCACTCCTCCTCTCTCTCCCTTTATGATGTAGAGCTGTGTGTAGATCCTGTTCAGGAGGCTTTCATTCTCCTGGAGGTTCAGTCCCTCAAATAATCTCTCATACTTGTTCTTCATGCTGGTTTTGAGCTGGTCTTTGACTCTCTGTAGTTCATCATTCACTGGTTGATCATGTTTATTCAGAGACGCTGTAACGCTCGTGTTGTTCAGACAGAAGACAGAGGCTCCTCCAGAGATGCTTCGCTCTCCATCTGCTCTGCTCAAATATCACAAGAACAGCTGATTAAACACATCTGATAATAAAGGATGTGTAAATTAATCTAAATCGATAGAGATGTCAGTATATAATATATATAAGTATATAATATAAAATATATATATGCAGGAGCACATGTGTTTATTGTGTTGAGTTCTGTCTGTGTGCATTGAGTGTGGTTTTGACTCCCATAAATCAGTTCAATCATCACTACACGTTTATCCTCACCTAGGGTCAGAGGTCACTGGATCATCACTGAGGTCAGGAGGATACTTCATGGATTTATCACTCTTCAGAGACACACAGCTGGGTCCAGGTGATGAAGATCTCTTCCTCTTCCTCCTCCTGAAGATCCTGATAAACACACAGAAATCATTCCTCCTTTAGTTCTGTCTGCTGTTTCATGTATTATAAAAACCATCTACAATGTGAGTAAATCTTCACTCTGGGTAGGGTGACCAGATGTCCTGTTGTTCCTGGGACAGTCCCGTATTTCAGCTCTGTTTTTAGTGTCCTGACTTATTTACAAAAAATAAGTTTTGTCCCGTATTTCAAAATGTCTTTACGACTGGGTGATCAGAACAAGTAGTAGTTGTGTTCTGTCATACGAGAACAGCCTAATCAAAGGTAACCAAAACAAAACTACTATCCAATCACAATTCGTTATTGATTAACTTGCAGTTAGTGAAGGAGGAATCACGCTGAATGACACACACCAGAAGCGCTCTCTCGATCCGTTCTCTCAGGTCTCCTTGCACCTGAATTGTCAAATACACACACAGTTGTCAAAATGTCCATCGTGAGGAGTATCTCACGTAAATAAAGTGTCTGTTATGCTTAAGTGAAGGTAAAAAGGTGGGTGAAAACTGAATGTGTGTCAGTAGCCTATATTGCATCCATGCATTTGGTTTTAAAGGGAAAGCTTATACCCATCTGTGTCATTAATGTTAATCAAACAACAAAAGATGCTACATAAATGTATACGTGTTAAATAAATGTACTGTATATGAAAAGTAACTTTATTTAATTTATATCTCTATTGTATTTGTCTTATGGTTTGTAATTTGCTTCTTTGTGTTAATAAAACAACAATATATATATTTAAATATATTCGGTTTTATTTATTTATGCTATTGCTAATTGATTTGTTTGTTATTTTTCAGAGAAACAGCTATGTAAACATAACATGATTCCTAAATATCTCTAAACATATTATGTTATTTCTTGGCTTTAGAAGAGTACAGCACCTTTAACAATTAAATGTTTAAAAATTAATATTAGTCTGGTTGTTTTTTCTGTGGCATTTTTTGGTAAAACCAAATTCAAAAGACAGAATAAATATGACATCTAAATGTTTGACTTAATTTTTTATTTGATGGATTTTCTGAGAATTAGGAATTGATAAGAATCAGAATCAATAAGCAGAATCAGAATCGGATTTGATCAAATTTAAAGGAAACCCTAGTTATAAATGATTAAATACAAGATTAATAGTAGTTTTTGGTAAAAAGTGTTTGGAAAAAAATTATGATCAGAATGTCAACTTGCATAATTGTATTTTTCCTCTTCTGCTGCCATTGGTAATGCAGGGAATGTTGTGATTGGTTGTCAAGGCAGCCAATCAGAATTTAGCAGCCTCGTCTCTGATTGGCTGGAATTATGGCACATTGTAACGCTGTGTTGTGTTGAGCAAGTGAGCGGTCAGTATTTAGAGAGCACTGAGAGCGGGCATCAGGGGAGCAAGCTAGAGAAACACTGCTCACACAAAAGAGAAGGTCTGCACACATCCAAAAACATTTTAAATGCACAATTGATTCTTGTGCGCTGAAATACTTTCTTCTTTCTGAGATGAACATTTTCTCCACAAAACTTTGCGTGTTTAAAATATGATTTTTCGCGAGCAGAATTGTGGCAGAGATCTAACCCCATATTCACAGTGTGTGTGTGTGTGTGTGTGTGTGTGCACTTGGATGGGTGAAATGCAGAGCACAAATTTTGAGTATGGGTTGCCATACTTGGCCACAAGTCACTCACTTTCTTTCACTTTACTGGATTATATCTCACCTGGGGTCAGAGGTCACTGGATCATCACTGAGGTCAGGAGGACGACGCATGGATCCGTCAATCTTCAGAGACACACAGCTGGGATCAGGAGATGAAGATCTCTCTCTGTTCTCCATAATGACAAACTGACTTCACACCTGCATATGGACACATAAGAGAACAAATGACACATGATATTGTGATTATTATTGCAGTAAATCTTAACGCTACACACACAATGAGATTGAAGAGAATGTGGATCTGCAGCAGGATCCATAAAGTGATGGTTTACTGACTGTAGTGAAGAAGATCCTCATGAGCATCGTCAGTATCTGAGCTCACTGATGCTCTTGTGTCTTACTGAACATATTTGACTTCAGCAGCAGGAGAAAAGCATCAATCTGTTCAGAGCTTGATGTGCTTCTGCTGCTGTAACACATATCAACTAACTGATCATGACATCTGATGAGGATTATTTTCAGAGATGATGTTTCATTGTTGAAGTGCTGCTGAAAACCCCTCAAATCTCACACATGCAGCCCATTATATTCTCAAATGTGTGATAGCTGCTCTTCTCCACAATGAGTTTCACTGTTTCACCAAACAAACAACATCAGTAAAACTATTAATAACACAAATCATGTTCAATCTCACTGGCTTCTGGGGCTCGAGCCCCGAATGTTTTTTCAAAAGCCCCGAATCTTTTGGGTTTGTTAATAGTTTTGTCAAAAATATAGTTTATCACATATTATACAGAAATATTTAAAACGGTTCAATGCCGCGTTCCCGCAGGATCGATAAAACGATATCATCAGCTGCGCTTTCTCTCACACACGCCTCCTGTCAATCACTCAGCACGTCACTCCTCTCATCCCATTCACTTCAAGCTGTTTTACCTAGCGGGTTACTTTTTGTAAATGATGTTCATTAATGTCTTGGGCAAGTTCATGCAAGCCAAATCTGCACATGTTTAGAGCAAATACTGAACTCGTGAGACATCAATTTCATCGAGTATATGGCAAAAACCAAATAAAACACAGCTAAAGAGTGCACACATGCGTGACTACTTGATGAAGCTTCGTGCGTTTACGCATTTAAAGCTAGAGTGCGTTCTGTCACTGCATGATTCAGACTATTAATAATATGCATTAAGAATGATCACATAATTCAAGATAAGGGGGCAGAAAATGTATATATTCATATTTCATATTGTTAATAAATATCTCATGAAGAGTGCCATTTTTTTCTTAAAAAATCAGCATGATTACAAATGTGATATTGATTTTATACAACTGTTCAATAAATAATAATTTAATATCAAGACTTATGTTTTAGACACCATATTGGCTGTTCTTGCTCTATTTCACCAGCAAAAGATAATTTCAAACACAGCCACAGCACTGTTTTGTGTCTCTGAGCAACAGACGGTGCTTCGTTCCTGAATGAATCAATCATTTAAATGATTCGGTTCAATCAGTGACTCACTTATTAACAGTGATTTGCTACCACCTATTAATTTCACATTTAGATTTTTTCATGTTTAACTCAATTCAAATAATAGTATTTAACGTTTTATGTATAATACATCAAAACATTATTTATGCATTTGTAATTGCAGTTAAATGCATTCATGTCTTGCATTAAACACATCTAAATGCCACTTCAGACCAGCTTCTGTGTTGATTTGATTTGCTTGGTAACAGCCCAAATGTCTTATTATTCTAATTCACTGATTAAATGTAAGAATTTGACTCAAAAGATAATGGACACTTTTAGAAGAAAAAAAAAAAGGCTTTAGAAAGGTAAAAATGCCCATAAAATGTAAGAATCAGTTTAAACTTATTGGAAAAGATGAATTTCTGTTAGTGTGAATTAAACATGTAAAAAATAATATTCATGTTTAATCATTTTAGACACTTGATTTTACTGAAGGCTACCATGATAATTATAACTTGATTTTATTAAATTCATAAACATAAACAAACTATATATTCTCTATTTACAGTTTGTAGCGTGGATCATTCATTGCAACATTTAATCTGATTCTCATGTTTAAGAATCTGTTATCTTGAAAAATAATGTATGCTTCTACTGCCCACTGACTTGGTTTTAAACCTATATTATTATCAATTTATGAGCCTTAAAACATCTTAAAATGCACACATGTAAGTCAGGAAAATATAAATTTTCTCGGGGGAGCATGCCCCCGAACCCCCCTACCAATAAAACCCTGCGTACCACCCTGTATGGCAGTGTTTATCTTTTTATGCTACTCCCTTAAGAAATACAGTAAATATTCTTCTGTTGGCCTCATGTATTCACTTAAGAAAACTGAAGCCCATATTTAAATGGTATTGTTGGACATCCTTGACTTGCAGTTAGACCACCCCACTTCTACTGAACTAAAAATAATATATTTTGAAGAATTTGGGGGGGGTAAGCCCCGAATGTTTATAATGTCTGGATCCGCCCCTGTCCAGAACATTTTATTATTTAAAGTGAACAAATGTGGCTGTGGCTATTCTACGAGGCCAGCAAACATGAGATAATTACACCCTAAACGGCTTCTCAGATAAAAACATGTTTGGCCTCTAAATAATAAATAGGGCCTATACTTCAGGGCTGAAAAACATGCTAAAATATGCAAGAAATATTTAACACAGCTTATGTCACCAACAACTGATAATGAACCTAGCTTCAGTGGAAATACCTTTACGTTTATGATGTACATATTTCGGTCAATATTAGAGAATTCTTCACTTCTGAAGTCATAATGGAGTCCGTTATATTTACTTTCATTTTCGATTTCAATCCATTTCATGAGCGTCAGTGTTTGTTCTTGTCAGAAAACAACAGCAGTGTTACGATCTGATAAATACACAGAATATCATATAACAACATTACACGATATTAAACAAAGGCTGATAACTGAACATACCGTTAAATATGATCCTTTTTGAGGGTTTTTAGCGTCCAGCGTCTTCTCGGTTCTAACGGAAAAGGTTCTTCTTCTTCTTCTTCTTCTTCTTCTTCTTCTTCTCGTGTTAATGGCGGTTGGCAAACCAACTAAAATGGTGCATTCCCGCCTCCTACTGGATAGGAGTGTGGAGCGCATAATGTTTAGGAAGTTGGATAACAATAATACACTTAACACTGGAGGAGGGGACAGGGAGAAAGAAAGAAAATAAAAAATAAAATAAAATAAAGACAATAATTAACTCATGTAATATTCTTGATTGCTTTGGGCCATTTCCTAACATAACCTGAGGTGACAAATGATTTATTCCCAAGGATCTTAACTCTTGATTTAATAGAAATCTTTCTCTTTCATATGCATCACACACTATAAGAACGTGTTCTGTTGATTATGACCACAGTTATCACACTTTCATGTTTCCTCATTCTATGATTGATCATTCACTGATTTAACAAACAATGTCCAATACGCACCCTTGACATTAAAACATCATCTTTTCTATTGCCATGCTTTCTTCTTTCTAGACCTAAAACTGCTTTATATCCTGTCTGTGCTAAATCTGGTGGATAAACGGACATCATCCCTGCATGAATGTGACAACGAGAGAGATGAAAGATCGAGAGGAAGAAAGCAAACAGGAGAGGTTGGGATCTACATGACTTTCGGTGGCAGATGGAAGCGTCTCAGACTGACACTCAGTGGTGAGGTTACACCTGGAGGAGAGCGACTGGCCACAACCGCACCTGTGGCCATCAGGAACGGCCGCTGTCATGCCAGCCGCGCTGGCACTGGGGCCCGCTAGGGCCATGCCAACCTGGAGCGGGTATGTGCCAGAGCACATGGCAAACAAATCAACACTGAAATGATGTTTGAAATACATTAACAGCTGTGATACGGGATATAACACACACACACACACACTGAGAGGTGTAAAACCATTCAGACAGGGTACACATTACTGATATTTGCTCTTTGAGCACATGTGTGCAATTATGATTAAAGTGGAAAACATGTATCACAATGGATTATGGGTACTGGTCACCGTGACTCACAGCTGTTCGATGATCAGTCACATCATGCCAAAGAGGCTCTTGAATCATTAAAATCGTGATATCTATTAACTGAATACAAAACACTGCAGCTATTAGATGATATTACCTCAAATATCTTTAGCTGAAGTGTTTTGAAAAAAACTGAAAGAGTGAAAATTCCTCATTTTTTGCTTCATGTTAGAGTTTTACTGAATTATTTGCAGCACTTTATTCACTTTAAAAGCAATGTCATGGAATCAAGTTAAACTCTATGGTAATGCTATATTTATGCAGTGGATTACCGCATAATGATTTGTAAAATAAACAAAAAATATTGTTTGCAGTAAAGCACTTAAATTTGAGGTCTATGGAAAGGCACTGCACAGGAATAAATGTTAAAATACGCACAGTGTAATGCTATGTTATTAACATTATCATGTTATTAATAAAAATATTGAACATTTATTTATTAATAATATATAAATATTTTAAATATATACTTAAATATTACACATACATTTTTTTTATTAAATAATAAATTTTAATAATAATTTAACATATACATAACATATCATGTAAACATGATTTTTGCTACAGAATTTTTAATTCCTCCATTAAACAAAGAAGAAAAAGGAATGAATATCATTATTTTAAAAGTAATATATTAACATTAACTGTATGTATGGAAGCCCATTTTCATCATGGAATTAAAAAAAGTAATTTTTATCACAATTCTGACTTTTTCGCAATTCCTCATTTTTCTCTGAATT
Source organism: Schizothorax lantsangensis (assembly GCA_027422415.1). NCBI lineage: Eukaryota > Metazoa > Chordata > Actinopteri > Cypriniformes > Cyprinidae > Schizothorax > Schizothorax lantsangensis. Next base: position 84,514 of record JAPDDO010000398.1, read on the forward strand.
CTGAGTTTTCATACCACAATTCAGTTTTTTCCATCATGGAATATAAAAGGTAGCTGCGACTTCTTATCTCATAATTTGGACGTTGTTCATGCTTTAAAGGTGCAATAGGTTATTGTCTTCAGAAACATTTTTTGTTATGCTGGTTGAAAGTCTCTTCACATCCCGATAGCAATCATTAAGTTAAGTGGTCTAAATGTATTTATATGTATTTATATATTCTGTGGAAGGCGTAGGACCAAGAAATGTTCGTCCAATCAAAACGCTCGGTCCAACTGTTTTAATTGGCTTTCCTACCTGCCTGTCAACGTATGTATTTGCATACCTCTGCGCACCCTGTTCGTGCAGACAGGATACGTCATCAGCGCGTTCATGCACGCTATGCAGACAAACATCAACAACCCAATCTTCCTTCCTGGTATTGTAGTACTTTTACTAACTGTACTATAATGTTTTCTCACCGGTGAATGATACATGATGTAGCGGTTCCCAATTCCAGTCCTCACGCCCCCCGCTCTGTATATTTTGCATGTCTCTCTTAGTTAACACACCTGATTCAGATAACCAGCTCGTTAGAAGTGAGCTACGTGCATGAACTGTGTTCCGATTAACATGCTCCCTACACAGTGTTCATTGCCCCCTACCCCCTGAGCAGGGAAGATCCGTTGAAGTTTACTTCACTTCATTCATTCACAGATTTGCACTGCATCTTCACACACAGACGAAACTTACTATAGAAGTGTGACATAATATACCTCTGTAAATATAAACTATTTAAATTTACATCTCGCACACTTTAATGTCAATTTGTGCGTGTTTCAAAGCTTGTTTAGCCAGACGGTCTGCCTCCTCATGTCCTTCCACACTGTGATGGTACCCACATGAAGTTTACTATTAGTGTATCCGGATTGACTTATTCTAAATAAACTCTTCATCACTTCAAATATCATATCTTGTGTTGCTGTTGCATTTCCACTTAACAAGCTATTTAAAACTGAAAGGGAGTGTGTGCAAATTACTGATCTTATTGGTTGTACTTCTATCCACTGAAGAGCTAGGAATATTGCTATAATCTCTGTAGTAAAAACAGATATATGATCTGAAATTCTGTCACTTAATCCCATACTTTGGGCCTCCTCATTGGCAGTCCATCCAAAGCTTGATAGATTTTTATACTCATATTCCCAGCAATTCTTCAGAACTTTCTTAATTGGATGACTATCTGAATGACCTTTTATATTAATCCAGTATCTCATCTTTATCTTGAGCCTTCTAAATTCAAGAGGCATTTCACCCATTTCTACTTGTACTGCTGTGATTGGAGATGATCTTATTGCTCCACAACATATTCGAAGTGCTTGTGATTGAATTGCCTCGACCTTTAAAAGTTGAGATTTAGATGCAGAACTATACACCATACAACCATGATCAATAGCTGCTCTTATCAGTGCACTGTATACTCTTTTAAGAGACTGACGACATGCTCCCCATTCAACTCCTGCCAAACACCTCATTAAATTTATTGCTTTTTTGCATTTATCAACCATTTTCTGGATATGAATTCTAAAATTCAGTTTAGTATCCATCCACATTCCCAGAAATCTAATAACTGACACCTGCTCTAATTGTTTTCCATACATTTTTTATTTTATAACTGGATTGTTTTTTCTTTTTGTAAAACATATCACCTGAGTTTTAGAAACCCCATTCACTAGCCCAATTCTCTACTATATTAACAGCAGTCTGCATACACTTCTCCACATGCCCCACATTGCACCCCCTTTTCCACAGCGCTCCGTCATCTGCATACAAGGACCTTCCTATACCCATGTCTATCTGTGTAAATATATCATTAATCATTAAATTGAACAGAATAGGACTACTAACACGTCCCTGAGGTGTTCCATTCTCTACTGGATAAATCTGAGAAAATGCAGAACCCACTCTAACTTGAATACTTCTTTTAAACAAGAAACTCTTGATTCAATTGTACATTCTTCCTTTTATATCCATTCTTTCTAATTTTAATAGCAGTCCCTCTTTCCACATCATGTCATATGCTTTTTCAACATCGAAAAATACTCCTACTAACACTTCCTTGTTAACTTGTGCCTTTCTTATTTCAGCTTCCAAGCAGAGCACAGAGTCCATCGTGTTTCGCCCTTTCCGGAAACCACTTTGGTATGATGATAAAAGGTTTTTCTTCTCAATGACATGCACCAATCTGCTCATTACCATACGCTCCATCAGTTAGCAAAGATTCGATGTTAATGCTATGGGCCTATAGTTATTAGGTTGTGTATGATCTTTGCCAGGCTTTGCAATTGGCACTATGACACCATGCTTCCAGTCAGCTGGTAACTTCCCTGATTCCCACACCTTATTAAAGAGGCTCAAAACGATATATAGTGAATTCTCTGATAGATGTTTTACCATCTCATTGCAAATATCATCTCTTCCAGGAGAAGTTTGTTTAACCCCTGCCAACGCTTTCTTCAACTCATACAGAGTAAACTCTGAATCTAACGTACATCCAGATGGTCCTTTTTCCTCCAGTAACTGAGGGGTTCTTACTCATGATTTGTTCCCTATACCTCCTCATTTCTTCTGACAAATTTGAATTACTATGTACTTTAACAAACGTTTCTGCTAGCGCTTCTGCTTTATCACTGTCTGATATTATTAGTCTATCGTTATATACCAATACAGGCATGTTACTATTTCTCGATTTCCCTCCCATTTTTCGTATCATACTCCATACTTCATTAATTGTAATATCTTCACCAATCTTACTGCAAAATTCCCTCCAATAGTTTCTCTTAGACGTTCGAATTACTCTCCTCACTATGGCCTGTGCTCTTTTATACTTAATAAAATCGTGATAGCTAAATGACCTTCTTACTCTCTTAAGTGCTTTATTTCTTTTACTTATTGCCTCACTACACTCCTCATTCCACCATGGAACGGCTTTCCTCCTGTTACCAGCCTTCTTCTTTCCTATTACTTCTTCAGCAGTATTCTGTAGAACTTCACATAACTTATAATTAAAAACTTCTACATCTTCCATAGAATTACTAAATTCAGACATTCTGTTATGACATAACTCCTTAAAGTTTTCCCAGTTGGCTGCTTTAAACTTCCACCTTGGCATTCTTTCCACCACAGTTTGTGCTATATCTAAACCAATTGTACTGCTGATAGGAAAATGATCACTACCAACTGTATCTCTATCAAACTGTAACTGTCGTATTGGTTTATACACTTTAAAGGATTAAAAACACAAACCTTTTTCTCAACAGAATCGCGCGGCGCAGCCTTATGACGTCACACCGCCCCGCCAAAATAAAAGTCCTGTTCAGACGAAATAGAAACTCACAAATTATCAGATAAAGGATTGTTACCAATAATAAAATCACAGATCCCTGAAGTTATTAATACCACTGTACTTTTATCAAAATGTTGGCTTATTTCGAAATATAATTATACCATTTGTGATATTCTCAATCCTAAATAAAGTGCAGTATCTTGATCTTCATATTACAAATGATTGGAAAGAACTGTTGAATATTTCAAACTCAATAATTTGTTGTTAAAATTTAAGTTTGTGGTTGCAGAAAGATCTACTAAATATTGAATTCTTATCATGATGTATAAATCTTATTTCACACAGAAAATATAAGAGCAATAATTAAAATAAAATCTTTGTTTTGTTAAAGTGCATTATATTAAAGGGCCATGATGATGGTGGGTTTATAACAATTGATTTTGACTGAGTGGAAAAGTAAAAATTTATTTAAATTAATTATCACGACGCAAAATTGTGTCACAACATCAAATCTCAGCAAAAATATATTTTGCATATGTTAATTTCGATCTGTTTGTAAAATAATATGCATAATATAATATAAATAACTGTATTTTTAATACATTGAATTATTGAACACTTACACATTTTTGAATGATTAATTTTTCTTTTACAAGTTTTTTTTAATAGCGAGTAAACTAGTAATATTACACATTCTCAACAGTTATGCTTTAATAAAGTCCCTTTCAAGGATTGCTATAGCTTTAACCAATGCTCCAAATAGAAGTGAAACATCTAAAATAATCTTTATTTGTATGTTTTTGAGAGGTGTACCTTTTTCTCAGGTCACTTCTTGATGACTGCTGCTTCTCCTCAACACAAGACACGTCTCTCAGACGCCACACGATACACAGAATTACAGTATTTCAAGATATCTGTCTTGGTGAGTATTCACACAAACATAGGCTAAAAACATACTTAATTTCAATAAGTACTTACTTAACGAGCGCTAAAAAAGTACGTACTCTACAGCCAAATCTCGTTGAGTATGAATGTGATCCGCCATGTTTACGTTATCATGTGACCTATGACATTATATGACGTTATAACAAGCGCAAAAACAAACTTAAAAGATTTGACAGGCTTAATTCATCTATCTGTAAATATTTTGATGTTGATGAAATTTGCTCATTTTGTGGTCTTGTTGAAGAAACAGCTGCCCTTATGATTGTAGTATAACCAATACATTTTGGGTTGATTTAAGTTTTTATATTTTTAACTCTAATAATATAACCCACAGTTTAATCCTTAAAGATATTATTTTTTATTACGAAAAACTAAAATAGTTATCTCTTGAATGTTATTTTCTTAATTGTATGTGCAAAATTGTTCATCCACACGCAAAACTGGCTTAAATCTCCGTTGTTTTCTTATTTTTCTTGTTGAATGTCTCTCTCTCGTTTCATCCCTGAGGCTTATAAATAACTAAAACAAATGCAATTTTAATGCATTATGTTTATATGAATTTTATGATTATTCAAAGTATTTAATCTTTTTTCCCATGTACAGTATATAATCTCATAGTATATGCAAACCCATTATAGTTGTTTTCTGTTGTTTTTTTGTCATTATGATTGTTCATTGTTAAAGATACTACCATCTTTCCCTGAGCTTGTATGTCACAAATCCTGGCCATGAACTTCTGTCCGTTCACCACTAGAGGTCACTCACCCATCACATGGACTTTCACACCACACAGTTACAGATCACTCATAGACTGCATTTCCCATCATCCACTGCACCAACACAGCTGTTCACACTGATCACGCTTGCACCTGTTCACCATCTCACAATCACCATCACCCAATCACACACACACACACACACACTACATAAGCCCTGGACTTTCTCCTACTCACTGCCGAGTATTGTTTAGCCTAGCTACTCTACAAAGCGTTCCTTAGTGTTAGTTTGCCTTTCTGTCTTCCCGTGTTTGATTCCTGCCCGTGTTCTCTGGATTTACCCTCAGCCTTGCCCTTTGGACTTTGTTGCCTCTGTTTTGGATTATTGCCCTCGTACCTGGATTACCCCTTCTGTCTAGCCCCTTGGATATTGTACGCCGATCGCCGACCCACGCTTGTTCTAAGGACTACTCTTGTGTCTTGCCCATGCCATAACTGTTTGCTGTTTTCTGACCCTGCCTGAATATGACCATGTTTTGTAATAAAAAGCTTGCAAATGGATCCGCTTGCTTCACGTCTTGTTCGCCTCGTCACAGAATACTCGGCCCACTAGGATCCAGCAGCTTCTCAGACGGTCATTCAGCAGGTATGGACACGACAAGAATACTGTTTGCCTTTAAACCAGGTCCTCGATCACTGGAGCAACATATCAGAGAGTTTTTAGCCATCGCCAACTATTCAGATTTGCCGGACATTACTCTGATTGAGATTTTTTGCGATGGCATTCATCAACCACTGAGATCGGAGTTTAGACGCGAGGGTACGCGTGCTTCACTCGCTCAGTTTTTGGACTATGCCTTAATGACTGTTGGTTCAACGTTCACTGTGGGAGTCGCGGAGGAACGAGACACCGCACCCAATTGTGTGAACACAGCCACGCTAGAGCACGCTCACAAAATGGCGGCCACAACAACACCCCGTAGCGTCATTGCTGCCAGTCACAAACCAAGTCAAGTCCCAGCTGATGTCAAAGAGCCAAGTCAAGTCCCAGCTGATGTTAAGGAGCCAAGTCAAGTCCCAGCTGATGTTAAGGAGCCAAGTCAAGTCCCAGCTGATGTTAAGGAGCCAAGTCAAGTCCCAGCTGATGTTAAAGAGCCAAGTCAAGTCCCAGCTGATGTTAAAGAGCCAAGTCAAGTCCCAGCTGATGTTAAAGAGCCAAGTCAAGTCCCAGCTGATGTTAAAGAGCCAAGTCAAGTCCCAGCTGATGTTAAAAAGTCAAGCCAAGCCACAGTTGGTCGTCACGAGTCAAGCCAAGCCACAGTTGATCGTCACGAGTCAAGCCAAGCCATAGTTGATCATCATGAATCAACCCTTCTCTCAGCTCATCAGCCAGAGCCACAACACGCCTCAGCTCATCAGCCAGAGATACAACACGTCTCAGCTCTCCAGCCAGAGTCAGACCACGTCACAGCCGACCAGCCAGAGTCAGACCACGTCACAGCCGACCAGCCAGAGTCAGACCACGTCACAGCCGACCAGCCAGAGTCAGACCACGTCACAGCCGACCAGCCAGAGTCAGACCACGTCACAGCCGACCAGCCAGAGTCAGACCACGTCACAGCCGACCAGCCAGAGTCAGACCACGTCACAGCCGACCAGCCAGAGTCAGACCACGTCACAGCCGACCAGCCAGAGTCAGACCACGTCACAGCTCTTCAACCAGAGTCTCTTCACGTCTCCGCTGAACAGCCAGAGCCACACCAAGCCACTGTTGATCATCATGAGCTCACAGCTCTTCAGCCAGAATCACTCCGCCTCACGGCTCATCAGCCAGCCTCACCCAACATCAAAACTTTTCAGTCCGAACCTCGCCACGGCACAGCGTAACTGCCAGGGTCTGTCACACCCAGAGATATATGGTCAGTCCCTCGAGTTCCCGGTCTGATATCCAGCGTGAGGGATGCACCACTGGTGTCAGTACGAACAGCTGGTATCCCTAAACCAGTCCCTATTCCCTTGAGTCCCTATGTTCCAGAACGGATTTCCCCGTCTGACGCACTTCCCCTGATGGGGATCGCCTTTTGGTGTGTTTGGGCTGCGTACACCACCACGGAACTGCCCGAGGTGGCGAGGTCCACTGTAATGTCTCCAGAGGTGGCGGCTGATGCTGCAGAACCTCAGGGGGTAGTAGCACTCACTGCAGCTTCTTCAGAAGTGGCGGCACATGCTGCAGAACCTCCCCAAGCGGTGGTGCTCGCCTCAGCCCCTTGTAGGGTGGTGGCGCCCAGCAATGTACTCTCAGCCTGTCATGTTACATTCAAAGAGACTGTCACTGAACTTCACCTGCCTCCTGATGTTACCACCGTAGAACCTCCAGAGGTGGCGGCGTTAGCTGCAGAACCTCCAGAGGTGTCAGTGGTATCCTCCTCTGAATCCTTGTCCTGTCCAGTCACGGCTATGGAGGCCGTCTGTGAATCCTCAGCCTGCTCTGTCACGGCTAAGGAGGCCGTCTTCGAATCCTCAGTCTGCCCTGTCACGGCCATGGAGGCCGTCTGTGAGTTCTCGCCCTGTCCTGACACGGCTAGGAAGGCCGTCTGTGAACTCTCACCCTGTCCTGTCACGGCTATGGAGGCCGTCTGTGAGCTCTCGCCCTGTCCTGTCACGGCTAGGAAGGCCGTCTGTGAACTCTCACCCTGTCCTGTCACGGATATGGAGGCCGTCTGTGAGCTCTCGCCCTGTCCTGTCACGGCTAAGGAGGCCGTCTATGAACTCTCGCTCTGTCCTGTCAAGGCTATGGAAGACATCTGCAATCTCCTGTCCTGCCTAGTCACGGCTATGGAGGCCGCCTGTGATTCCCTGTCCTGCCCTGTCATGGCTACGAAAACCGCCGAGGATTTCCTGTCAAGCCTTGCCACGGCCCCTGACACCAGGAAGGCTCTCCCTGTGTTGTCTGTCTCTGTTTTCACAGTGTTGTCTGTCTCTGCTCTCCCTGTGTTGTTTGTCCTTGTTCTCCTCTGGTTCCAGATTCTGTCATGGCTACCTGCCCAGTCTGCTTCCCTGCGGTGGTCTCTGGTCCCGTCTGCTCCGCCCTGGGGGGCTCTGGTCCTGTCTGCTCCGCCCTGGGGGGCTCTGGTCCCGTCTGCTCTGCCCTGGTGGGCTCCGGGTCCGTCTGCTCCGCCCTGGTGGGCCCTGGTCCCGTCTGTTCCGCCCTGGTGGGCTCCGGGTCCGTCTGCTCCGCCTTGGGGGGCTCTGGTCCCGTCTGTTCCGCCCTGGTGGGCTCCGGGTCCGTCTGCTCCGCCCTGGTGGGCTCTGTTCCCGTCTGCTCCGCCCTGGGGGGCTCTGGTCCCGTCTGCTCCGCCCTGGAGGGCTTCAGGTCCGTCTGCTCCGCTCTGGTGGGCTCCAGGTTCGTCCGCTACGCCCTGGCTTCCAGCCCTGCTGCATTCCACAGCCTCGCCACTCGCACATGGACCTGGCCCTCCTGCCCTTCCCCTGTTCAGCCTCCGCTCCACCACCCTCCTGGATTCGGTAATGTGTGGAGCGTCTGGAAGCCGCTCCTTGGGAGGGGGGCTATGTCACAAATCCTGGCCATGAACTTCTGTCCGTTCACCACTAGAGGTCACTCACCCATCACATGGACTTTCTCACCACACAGTTACAGATCACTCATAGACTGCATTTCCCATCATCCACTGCACCAACACAGCTGTTCACACTGATCACGCTTGCACCTGTTCACCATCTCACAATCACCATCACCCAATCACACACACACTCACACACTACATAAGCCCTGGACTTTCTCCTACTCACTGCCGAGTATTGTTTAGCCTAGCTACTCTACAAAGCGTTCCTTAGTGTTAGTTTGCCTTTCTGTCTTTCCGTGTTTGATTCCTGCCCGTGTTCTCTGGATTTACCCTCAGCCTTGCCCTTTGGACTTTGTTGCCTCTGTTTTGGATTATTGCCCTCGTACCTGGATTACCCCTTCTGTCTAGCCCCTTGGATATTGTACGCCGATCGCCGACCCACGCTTGTTCTAAGGACTACTCTTGTGTCTTGCCTATGCCATAACTGTTTGCTGTTTTCTGACCCTGCCTGAATATGACCATGTTTTGTAATAAAAAGCTTGCAAATGGATCCGCTTGCTTCACGTCTTGTTCGCCTCGTCACAGTATGTTCTGCAGTAATAATAGTAAATAATATTAAAAAGAAAATAAGAGCGACAGGTGCACAAACAGCATCAATAAACCCACAACCCTACCTAGTACAGTTTTCCTCCATGTTTGCAATATCTGCACAAAGGAGACGACGATCAGCTGCTCAAAGATCTGACCTTTGGAGAAGACTTTTGATTTTACACTCGGAAAATTTAAGTATTACTTAGAAATTAAGTTTTCCTCAGAATGCATTGGTAGCCCAACACCTATGAACAATAATAATGATAAATGCTGACCAATAATTAATTCTACTTTTTAGTAAAACAAGCAAAATGTAATTTGCTTTTTCATATGCCATAGCTATGCATGACTACACACTACTAGACAATTGCAGCCAAGGTGAATACATCTCAATTTTCAGTCAAGTAATGAATTAATGCATATGTTAATGAAACAATTATATTTTCTTTACTGCCAACAACAGGAAACATGAACAAATGAGTAAAATGTAAATAAAAGTAATCATGAAAATAAATAAACAAGTCAACAACACATGAAACAAAGCTTTATTCAAACATATTGTTCTAACAATCATGTATTTACATGCAGTGAACCCACATCCTACTGCCATCTCAACACAGCTGTGCCAGTTCTGCAGCTGACCACCGTGTCCACCTTCACCTGTCTCTGCTGTCCATCACGACCCACACTGCTGCAGTCAGACTGAATCTGATCATGGATGGGAAACGGACATCGAGGCTATCATTGCCTGAGCAGAGAGGATAAGGAAGACCATGATGAACAGGAGCATGAGCATGAGCAGGAGAACATGTGTGGGACAATCTGGCTCCTGCTGTGTCTGCTCCAAACATCTGTGTGCCTGCTCTCCATGAGGACAACTACCTGTAAAACAATTACACAGAGTAAAAAAAATACATCTCATGTTGTCAGCATTCCATTTCTTGCCAAATTTAATTTAATGTTTACAATTACACACTAATTTTTGATATAGCTTCATTACTTTTGTGGTGTAATGAACTGGTAAGCAGAAGGTTGCTGGATCGATCTCTGCAGTCGTCACCATCAGTGTGTCCTTCAGCAGGGCTCTTTACTCCAGGTTGCTCCAAGGGGATTAGGGTCCCTGTAATAAGAGCACTGTAAGTCACTTCGGATAAAAGTGTCTGCCAAATGCATAACTGTAAATTAAAATAAATAAATATGTAAATGTTTTTTTGCAGCTCAATAAAAGCTGCTTGTTTATTAAAGCTTATTTCTTCAAGGTACTACTATAATATAAATGTTTACATATATTTCATACAATTTCTATTTGGAGCTTTAAAGGGTTAGTTCACCAAAAACATTTAAATTCAGTCATTACTTACTCGCATCCACGCTGTTCAGTCCTTGTGTGTGTGTGTTTCCAAACACAAAAGGTGATTTTCAAGCTTGTCCTGCTGGTTTCTGTTCATACTATATCAGTCAATAGAGCCTGACTTTCAGAAGCTTCATGACATTATATGATGATGCTTTTGAAGCTTCTGAAACTCAGGCTTCAATGACTGATGTTGTATGAACAGAAACCAGCAGGACAAACATTTATTTTGGTCTTTCTCTAGATGCTCTCTCTGGCTCAGGGGTCACTGAGGATAAAGAGACCACAGCAGCATCCGGTCCAGATGAGGCAGTAAGGGCAGGTGGAGTAATGGAGCATCTCATCTATGGCACTGGATCATTTCCAGGATGCTTCTGTGGACTTCTCCATCCTCACCAGACATTTCAGATCCTACAAAGATGCACAGATATATAATACACAAGCAGTCATTTTAACAGCACAATGTCATTTGATTTCTGTATTAGAAGTAACTAAATTATTTCTTACTTTATATTTTTGTTTTCCCCTCAAATGCCGCTGTCACCTGCTCCACCACAAAAGCTCTGCATCAAATGTACAGCAATCAAGAATCAGAAAAGCGCTGTAATAGTTTTATTCATTTCAGTAATATACTCACTGAGAGCCTTTGATGGCATCATTCCTTCATCAGTCACTCTTCACTGGATAAACACACGTGTGTCTCATCTGTCCTGTAACATCCAGACAACATTCAGTCACCTCTGTGATTTATCTGCTCAATACTATATTTATTTACATGTTGAGGTAGCTGCTGATGTGTTAATTCACTTTTTATCCAACACAAATGTTCCTCAATTTATCAACAATACTAATGGACAAATGAAATTAATAACTTGTTTAGTTACTCCATGTAGATTTATTCACAGTACTTACATTCATCTAAAGCAGTGTTGACAACAGTGAACAGATACTGAACTACATAACAGCATAATGTTACATCACTCACTCAGATGTCTGTTCATGTTGTGAATGTGCTAATCTGTAATTATTTTAGAATATTTTCCTGTCTCATATTAAATAGACATTTAGTAATCGTCTTTAAGATGTATGGTTTATGTAAATTCACTTTGGAGACGTGCGTGTGTTTACTGGAGCTCCCCTGTTCGCTATACATAATAAAACATGTTTTTACAGCAAAATCATAAATATACTGTAACGTTACTGTCTAGCGCCTTTAACGAATCAACAGTTTACTCTACAGTAGCTCAACAAAAGCGATTTTAACACATGTAACCGTGTTTTTGATTTATAATACTCACATTTGTAAACAGCCTCATCGCTGTTCTCCATCACATTTGATGATGATTTACTGATCTCCCGTTGCCTCCTGGGATAGAAAAGTGTCCATCGGATGAACACTTCAGAATCTGGGCAGAAGCAGTAGGACATCCGGGAACTTCTCGACTTCTCTTTTAAGAATACTGAGGTTTCGGACATACTTATTCGCTCGCCTACTGCTTTCCCCTACTATATAGTATATTCGGACGCACTTTAAGTAGACGCACGTCTGAATCTCACGAGAATTAGTACGTCACCCAGGTAATTCTCGACTACTCTTTTATGAATACTAAGGATTCGGACATACTTATTCGCTTGCCTACTGCTTTTCCCCTACTATATAGTAGAGAAGTAGGCGGTTTCGGATGCAGCCCTGGTCTTTCACTTGATTATCTGCTACCACCTTCCCGATAGCGGCTAGCAAACATTCTTTTATGGTCTCAGCGTCAGTGAACGGCCTCTTCTTTTTAGCGAGGATCCATGCCACACGCAGTGATGCTATTGTGGCCTTCTCTTGAGCAGAGCAAGATCGACTTATGACAGCTCGGCTACATTCGTAGGTTGATGTTAGCGTTTGAATTTTGCGTTGTTGGATATCGGAACACAGCGGATAGTTGATATTAAAGTTTGGATGCTTTGTATTGAAGTGCCTACGCAGGTTGTATTCTTTTGACACCGAGATGCATTCAGTGCAAAGCAAACACATCGGCTTCCCCTCCGCAGTCTCAATAAACACAAATTTTTTCTGTCCAGTTATTGTTGAACTGACGGTTTTCGGTGTCAAGTTTTCTCTTTTTAAGGGTTGATAATGACATATCTATACTTGGTATCAACTTTACATATCTACTTCTGTTTTATAGCTATCTAAAAGCCCGCCATCGCCGCTGTAAAACAGTGGCGCACGTGAATGGCAGAGGAATTAGCTGCAGACCAATCAAACTTTTTTTTTTTCAGTTTTTAAATTTTATTTGCATTAGCGAAAATTCAAAATTAAATGAAATAAAAACAATATTATTAATAAAAAAGTATTATTAATAGTTAATTAATTAATAGTTACGTATTAATTCCGGTATACCACATTTTTTCGTTCTGGTTGTTTCAAGGTTACAACCATGGTTACAACGAAATAAAAGAAAGGATAATTGCACATTGTGCAAATAAGCTTTTAAAATAACAGTGACATCAAATCATTCACTGCTGATTTTTTATTTTATTTTATTTTACCCCCCCCCCCCCAGATACAGATGCAGCTGCAATCTAAATATTTTATATACGCAGGCAGGGTGCATTTCTGACAGATGTTTATACCTTCAGATAACATTCTAAAATTATTATTTTTTCAACCCACTTTCTCATTTGATTAAATTGTTTACCATTCTACGCACCTCCCCTGCCTGACATGCTCTCGCATATGAACAGGCAGCATCTGGGGTGGAGGAGCGGACGGAGCGAGCGCGGGCGCATCTGGCGCAATCATCAAACATATTTCAAAGGAAGTCGGCGCCACGGTCCTCCTGACCGCATCACTGTGGATCATCCAGGTGGATGCTGCACACTGGTGGTGGTTGAGGAGATTCCCCCCTTGTATGTAAAGTGCTTTGAGTGCCTAGAAAAGCGCTATATAAATGTAACGAATTATCACTGTCTTTACTGGGTGATTTTAGGGAATATTTATTCACATGCGATTGAATTAGCTATTCATGTGTCATGATTTTGGCTAATACAGGACACTACTGAATGATGCGCATCAGAGGGGAAATGGGTGCTGTATACACAAAACCAACTCATAAAGAAGTGGGTATACCCTGCACTACACCACTGCTTATGAGCATTCCGCATGCTATACATTTTCAACGGCTTTCAAAAAGTGGAGGGGAAAATCAAATTTGGCAAAAAAAAAGGTTGGGCATTCTTGCAAAGATTAATATTGAATTCCATTTTAAAAAGGCAAAGGCTGTGGTAAAAAGGTGAAACTGCGACGTGTCTCCCAGGGTCGGGGCTTCAGAGTGTCTTGTATGCCAATGCTTTTTGTTTTTTTGTTTGTTTTTTTTAAAACAGAATTCATCTGAGGGCCGGTCTGACTTGATGGTGGGGCTGGATTTGGCCCGCGGGCCGCCATTTGATTAGGCCTGATCTAGGGTGTTTACATAGAAAAACAACAAGCAGTGTAATGGAAAAAAAACACATTCTGTGTGAATGGAGTCTAAGATTTGATGCCACTGATCTTGTAGCAGCCTGGGAAGCTGCAGGGCTTGTGTTGGGGACGAGTTGTGGAGTCCTTTCCCCCTCATCATCCTGTCATTTACTGTTGTTTTTACACTGTTTCTGTCAATAAAAAAGTGAAAATGCTAGAAAAAGATTGGAGGTTGTCATTTAAGAACACCTATGCTTGACGTTTGCAGGTTGTTTAGTAATTGCATTTAGTAAATAAATGTCCAGTTCATGACCAGTTCAGAGTCAAGACTAGCTCAATCCAGTAAATAAACTACAAAATCAATCATAATGAAACCTTTACTCATTTACTCTAATAAACTAAACTCAAAATTCTCTTTTTCTCAATTTTTTTGTTTTCCTCCATTGATGTTGTTTAAATTTAGAGCCCCTGCAATCATCACAGACAGCTTGGTACAATTTATATGATTCTCTGTAAAAAAACAAACAAAACAAAAGAAAAAAAGAGAAGGAATTTCCCTAATTATTTAGTTGCACTTCGTTGCATTGTGTTTTAGGGTTAATGGAATTGTCTATATTGATGATGTCCTTACCTTTTATTTTTACAGTGCTGTCTGATACCATATAAGTTAACAAAATCTATAATCAAGTGCTAATGCACATGTATTTTTTCTACAAGCATCCAGTACAAGGTTTGCAGTATTAATGATTTTTCTTAGAGGTATTAGAGGTTAATACTTTTACAGTTGAGACATTATAATGATAAAAGTTACAATCAAATCATTTTCATTATATTTTTACAGATAATTGTCATTCTGATTAAGAAATGCAACATATCATTCAATATAGATTCCCTAAAAATGAATGCACACTTAAAAATTGTTTAAACAACTTAAAAAAAAATATTTAAAAAAAAAGTCTGCCTCTAGATCAGCTATGACATCCATCACAAAGGTTTGCAGTATTAAAAGTATTGGAAATGATTATTGTTTTATAATTCTGACAGGAAATATTATAGTGATTATAAGTGTAATGAAATTATAATAATCTGCATAAAACATCACTTAAAATAGGTTCCCTAAAAAAATATTTGCAAAGTTTAATCGCTCGGTGAGGCTTTATTTTTATGTAACCCCTGTCTGCTTTTGTTATTATTATTGAAACAAATGAAATGTTGTTCCATAAAGGCTTTCCAACTCTTCCTCTAAATCAAACACACTCATTTCCTCAATATTGGAGTTATTGTCATTGGTTCCAATGACTCCCCATGAGTCTGAACATCAGACAAAATATAAACAAAAATAGACTTGAGCTAATATTTCAGAACTAAATTTCAATGAAAAATACAGTATCTCACAAAAGTGAGTACACCATCACATTTCGGCAATCATTTTAGTATATCTTTTCAAGGGACAATACTATAGAAATGAAACTTGGAGATATTTTAGAGTAGTCAATGTGCAACTTGTATCGAAGTACAAATTTACTGTCCTCTAAATATAACTCAACATTCAGCCATTGTCAAAAAAGCTGGCAACAAAAGTTAGTACATCCCAAGTGATAACAGCTATACATCGTTTAACCATGCAAAGCCACACGTCCTATTCATCATGTTCATGTTTTTGTCTGCTTGACAGCACCATACAAATTTGCGTATCTTGTTTTAGAGCAGTTAAAATTTGGTTCTTTGCGTACAGTTCTCTCATACTGACCACTGGATGTTCAACATGGCACCTCATGGCAAAGAACTCTCTGAGGATTTGAGAATTAGAATTGTTGCTCTCCACAAAGATGGCCGAGGCTATAAGAAGTTCGGTAACACCCTGAAACTGATGAAGCTGAAGGTGAAGGTGATGGAGTGGCCAAGTATGTCTCCAGACCTGAACTCTATTGAGCACATGTGGGCATCCTCAAGCGGAAGGTAAAGCACCACCATGTGTCAAACATCCAGCAGCTCCGTGATGTCAGTATGGAGGAGTGGAAGAGGACTCCAGCAACAGCCTGTGCAGCTCTGGTGAATTCCATGCCCAGGAGGATTAAGGCTGTGCTAGATAACAATGGTGTCTCTACAAAATATTGACACTTTGGACACAGTTTTGTCATGTTCACTTAGGGTGTACTCATTTTTGTTGCCAGTTATTTAGACAATAATGGTTATATGTTGAGTTATATTTAGAGGACAGTAAATTTGTACTTCTATACAAGCTGCACATTGACTACTCTAAAATATATCCAAGTTTCATTTGTGTAGTATTGTCCCTTGAGAAATTATACTAAATTTTTTGCTGAAATGTGAGGGGTTTACTCACTTTTGGGAGATACTGTATGTGAGGTGTACATATAGTATGGGATGTCCTCTATAAGAACTGACCGTTCATTTCTGAGTCTGTCTCTCAAAAGTGTTCGGTAACAGCGTCCCGACTCCCTACTAGTGAAACTTTAAGTTCATTTTCCTCACGAACAGTGCCGTTGTTACCTCGCTTCGCTTGTGAGAAATGTCATGTACTTTTAAGTTGCTAAACTATTTACTGACAACGTCGTCAGAGCAGCGCTAACAACATTAGCGTGTATGTTTCCATGTGTGTAAACTGTGTGTGTCTGTGAGGGAGAGAGAGCGGGAGAAATAAGAGTATGCGCTTTATGTACATAATAAAACGTAATTTTGTGGCAAAACATGGAAATGATCTGTCGTTTTTATCCCATTGCTTACTATATTTATGTATTTGGCCAGTGTCTTGTTGGTTGTGGTTGTACTGCTAAGACCTTTTGAAATAACTGAAATCATTTGGCGAAGTGATACGGAACTGTAATGCGGTCGAGAGCTGCCTGGAACTATGTTCACCGTGCGTTTCCCTGAAAATAATTGCACACCTTAGAACGTTCGTCAGCCTCTGATTCAAGCATTTAACGGCCCCGTAGTATAATAAATTATAATAATATAGTATGATATATTTTGTATTTTAATGTTTAATCTTATCTTTATTACAGTAATTGTGAGTTTGGAACAGTTCACTATCAAGCATCAATCTTGATACAATATAACTGAAGCTGGCACAGTTATTGCAGAATTAATAATAGTAATATTAATATATAATACTAATAATCTATTCTAGGTAACTTGGAGCTGGAACTGGAAGATAGAGAGCTAATACTGTTAAACTGGTAAATTATTTAAGGTTAAACTCTTAAAATAATGAATTTACCACTGCAAAATTTATACACACACACACACATATTTAGGACAGCCTACAGCCTTGACAGAGCTATTATGGAGAATATAATTCAGTTGCATTTCTTAATCTCATTAGCTGATAGACAATAAACAAACTTCATGCTCCTAGTTTTGCATTCAAATTATTTTATTGTTTTTTGTTTTTTTTTTTACAATTTTTCATAAACCATCATTTGTGCATCTTCAACACTAATCCCAGCCGGCACATGACCGACCTTCAATGTTGAAATATGGTTGAAATAAGGTCAGTTGTTGTTTCAACATTGAAACAACGTTGAAAAAATGTTTAATGCTAAATGGTTGAAAAAGGTTACCAAAAACACTTGTAAATCAATGTTGATTTGTTTTTTACAAGAACTGTATGTTGAATCAACTTAATGTCTTCAACAGCATACAAAAGACATTTCTGCTTTTTAAATTATTATTACTAAATTATTTAAGATCATTATTATTATTTTATTAGCATTTTGATCGTTAAACCTATTCTAAAATCTAAAGGTATATGTTAAAATATTATCATCATTAACAACAATAAAACTAAATATATGTCACTGCGTTTACCTTATTTCTTTGATCATGATTGGTTAATCTGGCTGTCATCCAGGAAACTGGCCAATGAAACTGTTCGCGCCTTTCTCAGTTTGAAAATATGACCGTTATTATCGTCTTTCTGAGTGAGGCGGCTGACTGACTGTGAGTGTGTGTGTGTGTGTGTGTGTGTGAGAGTGAGTGTGAGAGTGAGTGTGTGTGAGAGTGACTGAGTGTGTGTGAGCTGCTGCTCGTTGAGATTGCTCGGTCGGTCCTGAATTATTTATAATATAAATATTTGCCTGTTAAATTTTTATTTTGAGCGAATTTGAGTCTTGTCAACGGAGAACAAAAACTAGAATGTGAACACAGGAAGGGTCAGGTGTGATCTGCGAGGTCCTGCAAACACACAAAATCAGGTAAGAAAATCTCTATCTTAACGTTACCTTTCAAAAATAATAAAGTAATGTTACCAGAGTTTACAAATGGGTAACTGACATGTAACGTTAACCTGCAGAAGATAAATACCTGTGTCTGTGTATTTTTGTATTGCTTTATCACAGATGCTAATGTTGTTGTGTGCTGCTAGTAACGTTAAGTTATGTTAATGTCTGTCTTAGAGATTTTTCACATTTTTCTTATGTGAATGCCATGCATTGTGTTATATTTTTAATCGTATAATAGTCTCAAAGATAACATACTCTGTTCATGTTTTCTAAATATCATATAATCGCAAATTTAAACGAATTAAGATTGTTTAAAGCAGTGATTCTCAAAGTGTGGTATGAGTACCACTAGTGCTACTCAGGCTCCCTCTAGTGCTACTCAGGCTCCCTCTAGTGGTACTCAGGCTCCCTCTAGTGGTACTCAGGCTCCCTCTAGTGCTACTCAGGCTCCCTCTAGTGCTACTCAGGCTCCCTCTAGTGCTACTCAGGCTCCCTCTAGTGCTACTCAGGCTCCCTCTAGTGCTGCTCAGGCTCCCTCTAGTGCTACTCAGGCTCCCTCTAGTGCTACTCAGGCTCCCTCTAGTGCTGCTCAGGCTCCCTCTAGTGCTACTCAGGCTCCCTCTAGTGCTACTCAGGCTCCCTCTAGTGCTACTCAGGCTCCCTCTAGTGCTGCTCAGGCTCCCTCTAGTGCTACTCAGGCTCCCTCTAGTGCTACTCAGGCTCCCTCTAGTGGTACTCAGGCTCCCTCTAGTGCTACTCAGGCTCCCTCTAGTGCTACTCAGGCTCCCTCTAGTGCTGCTCAGGCTCCCTCTAGTGCTGCTCAGGCTCCCTCTAGTGCTACTCAGGCTCCCTCTAGTGCTGCTCAGGCTCCCTCTAGTGCTACTCAGGCTCCCTCTAGTGCTACTCAGGCTCCCTCTAGTGCTACTCAGGCTCCCTCTAGTGCTACTCAGGCTCCCTCTAGTGGTACTCAGGCTCCCTCTAGTGCTACTCAGGCTCCCTCTAGTGCTGCTCAGGCTCCCTCTAGTGGTACTCAGGCTCCCTCTAGTGCTACTCAGGCTCCCTCTAGTGCTACTCAGGCTCCCTCTAGTGGTACTCAGGCTCCCTCTAGTGCTACTCAGGCTCCCTCTAGTGCTACTCAGGCTCCCTCTAGTGCTACTCAGAGGAATCACGAAATTAAATATAAATTAATGTTAATACATTTTAATTTAATCTTTATTTGAGTAAAGCTTTTTTTTTTTTTTTACATTTAAGTATACTGCAGTTTTTATTTAACTTTTGGTACAACACATTTTAATTTAATCATTATTTAAGTTTTGTATTTACCTGTATGTAAGACTGTGCAGGGTTAATGTTCAAACTGTATTTACAATGTTAAAGTGGCTGACAACAATAAATATTCTTATTAGGAATAAAACTTTTCAGTGAACCATTTCTTCTTCCCCTTGCAGATTCATCAAGGATCCAGCTGTTTATTGGTAATTTGGTAAGGAATTGTTCATCTGCTACATTGCACTGTCACTTCTGGAAGAGATTCATTCACCTTTTGTGAAAGGTTTTGATTTTACTTAGTTTAATAAAAATGTACTTTATTTGATTTTACTTGTTTTACTAAATACACTGTATAGTTAGGATTCTGATTAAAACAGTGTAACTGGGGGCTTGTGAATAATTTAATATTGCAAACTTTCATCTGAATACATTAAATAGGTGTTTAATGAATAGTGTTGTGCACTTTGTTTCCAACCCCACTGTTATTGAACTTAAAGTGAAAATATTGTATCTGATATGTTTTGCATTCAGTTTTCAGTTAAAGATATTTCACAATGTCAAAGTTGATCTTTTATGAGTATTTATTTTTGGTGTTTTTGTTATTTATACATACAGGACAGTACAGAAAGTGCACAAGTGTGTGAGAGAGGAGGGGACGGCATCAGAAAGGACCTAGAGCTGGGACTCTTTCAAGGATCACCCAAAGCACAACCACGCTATATGCACAAGGCAGTTGGTTCTAACATTTTATCAGAATTTGAAGAAACATTTCTACTTAAAATATTAAATGCATTTCATTCAAGGCAGCGTTTTTCCTGCGTAAAGAATTTCCTCTGGCTGTCGGCAAAACTCAGACAGTCCTATCTTTACCACCGACATGGTTTCTGTTGCAGGTTCCATTCTCAAACTGTTCAACACGTTCTCACTGCACAAATGTACAAATCTCTTGTAATGAGACACATTAGTAAAACATGTTTACACAGAAACTATAGTTCTCCACCAAAATAAAAGATCAACTGGTTTCAGTCAAAAGAAGTACAAGGGTTTCTCTTGCAAGTGCAGCACAAAATATGCATGTTATGGTACAAACACTGAGTCTTTAAATGTTGTATTTGTATTTTACAGGTTTTTAACAATACATCCAAGCACAAACACTGCAAGCTAAAGTTTGGGATTATCTTCATCTGTTTTATACTGTATGTTTCCAAAATAAAACTGCTGTTTTACCATTTTCAGCGTGTGGTAGTTTATTGAAGTTGATTGTAAAGCCATTGCTGCCAGTCATTTGATTTTTAAGCTTTATGTATGTGTACAGTGTTGATCTAAATGCAAACTAGGTTCTAATTGAACGTACAGTTGTGTATTCACTCATGTTGAAAGTACGACGGTGAAACAACGTCACAATACCAACGTTGATTCAATTTGCAAAATCAACACATAATCCAACGTCTACAGAACGACCTTAATTCACCAATGCTGAAGGTAAGACGGTGAAACAACGTCACGATTTCAACGGTGAAACAACGTAATGATTTTGCGGTGAAACAACGTCACAATATCAACGTTGATCCAATTTGCAAAATCGAAACATAATCCAACGTTGATTCAACTATGGTACCCGACGTTGATTCACCGGTGAATCAACGTTGAAATGCCGGCTGGGTTTATTTAAAATATAAATGTTTTGTAACAACATGCACTACTTTTCAAAAGTTTGGGGTATTTTTTTTTTATTTTTTTAAGAATATTAATACATTTATTCAGCAAGGATGTTAAACTGATTTTTAAAAAGAAGTGATAGTAAAGACATACTGTTAGGAAAGATTTCTATATTTTGAAAATCCCTGCCAGGATTCAATCAATTAATCATGTATAAAGTATCACAGGTTCCAGAAAAAAATATTAAGCAGCACAATTGTTTCCAACACTGACAATAACCAAGTATCAAATCAGCACATTAGAATGATCTCTGAAGGATCATGTGACACTTAAGACTGGAGTAATGGCTGATGAAAATTCAGCTTTGCATCACAGAAATAAATATAAAGAATATTAAAACAGAAAACCAATATTATTTCACAATATAACTTATTTTTGTTCAAATAAATGGAGGCTTGATGAGCATAAGAGACTTCTTTCAAAAACAAAACAAAAAATAGTAATGTGTCCAGACATTTGACCAGCACTGCATATAAACAAAAGACAGAGACTGTTTCCAGCAGATTTTTCTAGTTCTAATTTATTTTCTCAAATAAATCACTGATACGATGTCTAAGATTCTGTCTACTGTTTTATAATTGAAAAACTGCAGTGGCATGTATAAAGACTAAATAGTTTGTAGTAGAACCCTTCAATAATCTGGTAAATATTTTTCCTCAAACAGAGGGGGGGGGGACTAGAAAAATGGCTGCATGAATCTCATTCTTCATGGCATCTTCTTCAGATTTGAAATCTAAACTCATGAGACATGTGACTTTCAACCCATTACTTTTCTGGATTGCTTCAGGACTGATTTCATGTATTTTTATATGAAATTAAAAAAAAACAGTGTGGTACAATTTTTATCAAGGCACTTCAGTGTCTATAACTTTTTATATTTTTGAGCATTATAGACTCTGGATGATGGATAGTAAAGCCCAAAGGGTCTTCTTTCCAAAGACACCAAAATTGTGTGTGTGGCACACTGAAGTCAGGAACTGTTACCATTTTAAGTTAGTTAGTCATTTTCACCTCTTATTACCAATATGGGGGGTGCTGGTTAACAGGTTAATATGTGGTCAATATAAAAAGCAGCAGGCTGAACATGAGCAGCTTTAAGTACTACATTGCATTTCATCCTCAAGTTCTCAAACACATCTGGGTGTTCATATGGTCACATGTGGTTTGGCACTGCAGGACAACGAGCTGTCATTCCTGTCTCCCTGTAGCACTGTTTTAGATGATGGCTTTCCTAAAGACAAAAGTAGAAAAACAATTATTTAATTTAATGCACAATGTTTATAAATAATACTATTATTGTTTAATACATCAGTACGTGTTGGAATTAACATTAGTCAAGCATAAGTGATGAAAAATGTTTACCGTTAGCTTTTGTAAACTACTGCAGTTAACCGTTTCACTATTAAACATTCAAGTTTACAGTATACATTTCTATAATGTGTTACTCACTGCATTTATCTGCTGACAAGATAGCTAGACAACTAATGAGAACTCATATTTAATTATAGCCCACATAACGCTTGCAATAAAACAGAAATAAAAGCTTGGCCTTTTACACTGAACAAGAATCAAAACGCTAGGCGCATATGATAACAATGACGGAAACACAGTACTGCATCATACTTGAAGAGTTAACGTAATTAAATAAATACAAAGAATCAAATGGAAAAAACAAGAACTTTTCCTTACCTGAATGTAAATGTGCGCTGTAAGTTATATCCTTGAGTTGCTAGTGGCTATTCTGCTTCTTGCTTCACTGCTGCAATCCAGGCACGTTTCTTGGAAATCTAAACCCTTTAATTTCCGATTATTTATAAATGAATGTTAGTTCCAGCCCAGAGGGAGCACCCAACCACCGAGCAACAATGATCTAATTTTAATTTTGACATTTTAATCAGCAGGATTAAATAAATTAATCGCAATCCCACTGTGCATCAAGCGCCTGCCGCCATTGTTTTGAATGCGCTCGAACACTAACCGGAAACGTCCAAGGAACAAAGACGTCACTTCCTTATACTGCCGAATATCTGTTGAAATGGTCTATTTAGAGAAAAGTTGACTGATATGGGGGTGGATCAACATCTGGTAAAGTGGATAAAGGACTTCCTCACTGGGAGACCTCAGTATGTCCGGAAGAAGTGACTGTTCTTCTGACATTGTGTTCAGCAGCACTGGCCTACCACAGGGGACTGTGTTATCCCCCTTTCTGTTCACCCTCTACACCCCAGACTTTAAATATAATTCTGAGTCCTGCCATCTGCAAAAGTTCTCTGACAATACTGCAATTGTGGGGGACATTAGGGATGGCCAGGAGGAGGGGTATAAGAGTGTAGTGGAGGATTTTGTGATTTGGTGCAGGGCTAACCATCTACATCTGAACACCTCTAATACTAAAGAGATGGTGGTGGATTTTCAGAGGCTCAGACCTCACTTGCAATCAGTGGTTGAGGAAAAAACATTGAGTAAACCGTTATCTATCATAAACAATATCAATCACCCTCTTTGTAACATCATTTCTAGGCAGAGGAGTATGTTTAGTGGTAGATTGTTGTCTCTATCCTGTTCAATGGACAGAGTGAGTAAGTCTTTTGTTCCCCAGGCCATACGGCTATTCATTTCCTCCCAGCGAGGAATAATTATGATGTATTAATCCTGGTCTATTTATTTATTCAATTGTACTTTTAATGGTGATTGTTGTCTATGGGCTGGGTGGCCTTATGCATAATTGTTATTCTTAAATGTTGTACCTTTGTGTATATTATATTGTACTATCTATACTTTTGTGTGTGTTGTTTTGAGTATAAGCTACTGAATGAACTGAATTTCCTTCGGGATTAATAAAGTACTAATCAATCAATCAATCAATCAATCAATATAACTAAAAATGTATACTGTCCCTCTTAGAAACATTAGCAGCAACATCAAAATAAAGATGTAAAAACTGAAGAAGAAAAAAACTGCAGAAATTTAAAAATATTTTTTCTCAATGTCAATTAATCTTATTTAGGTATTCCCTCATTATATTTTCAAAGGACATCTGTGAAGCGCATGGTACCTCTTCCTGTGCTCTTGTAATTGTCTTTGATCTTTTTGTATCAAATTTGAAATGAGCTCATTTTGTGCATACAATTGTTACATTTCTCAGTTTAAACATTTGTTATGTTATATATGTTCTACTGTGATAAAAATATTGGCTCATGTGATTTGAAATTCTTTTAGTATTCATTTTATTCAAATTTAAAAAAACATCCCAACATTTCCGGATTTCAGGTTGTATAAACTTATACATTTATTTATCTAACACACATACTGTCACGGTTGTGGTGCGGGAAGGACAACGGAGAAAACGCAGGACTACAGGTAGAATATGACTTTTAATAAAACAAAACATAAGGTACACAATGACCAGCAACAAAGTAGAACGGACAAATACTAAGGGAAAACTGAGGGTATATGTAAAGGACAAAACAAAGGAACTAACGAGACGATTACAGAAATCGGGTGCATGGAATAATCAAATCAACTTAACTAGAACAGGAAACTAACCATATAAGGAAACTCCGGAAAGACAGGGGAAAAACAATGAACCAAAAGTCCAGAACCCTGACATTATCCCCCCTCCCAATAGGTGCGTCCCGCACCGTAACATTAGGGCTGGGTATCGAGTTCGATACTTTTTAGGCACCGACCGAATTGCCTCGATACCATCGAGTATCGAAAAACGTCTTGTCGTTCGGTACCATATTTCGATACCTAAGAGGTTAATCTCATCAACGTCAGTGAGCCAATAAGCCTGCAGCACTAGGTGTGTGTGTTCGACTAGAAGCGGCGTGCCACAGATTGATCAGTGTTTGACATCCGCGAGAGCGATTCAAAACCGTATGGATCAGTCTGCTCTCCACATCACGTGTTTCGTTCACTACACACAGACTGAAGCGCGCTCGTGGTGATTTCAGCGTCTGCCATCTAAATGAGGACATAAACACATGAACAACACCTCCAGACCTGCTCTGAGAGTCACTCCATGAGCATTTCACCATTTGATTTGAGTAAAACTAGCATCATATCATATACACACAGAACTCTAAAGGTATTCACGGCAACCCGTCAAAATAAAAGTTCGGTTTAATTTGGAAGACACTGCGGCAGAAATATATTAATATTGTTCAGCAGAGTGTACATACTGCTACTATTAAAATTATTAAAACTTAATTTTTTTTTAAAGTAGTGATCACACAACATTTATTCCATGTTTTAATTTTAATAGTAAAATTTTGTTTGCCAAAATAAATAAATAAAGTTTGATTTTCAATAATTTAAAAGATAAATTAAATTAATGTTTTATGCCTTCTTTTGAAAACCAGATACAGAACACAGAATTTCAGAGGAAAAATAAAACATTTCATAAGGCTATTTTAAGAATAAATTTGAATAAACGAAGTAGTTTTTATGCATTCAAATAATTAGACATACCACTACACGGAATTTAATAACAATAAAACATATGGTGAAAGAAAATAAAACACCCACTTATGAAAGTAGTCTTTAACCTAGAATAAATGAATAGAAATTATGATTCTGTCTATGCGTTTTAAAACGAACACGCACGAGTGTAAACTGAAAACTATTTGAGCTTTATTAAAATTATTTGCACTGATTTATTGTGTTGGATATATTTTGTTCCTTTGTGCAGTGGCTCCGGAGATGAGGCTTTGAGTCTGTATAAATGTCAACAAGCTGAAAAAATAAAACCAAAGTTTTTTGAGATAATGTAATCTTGTTAAAACTGATTTCATAAAATTGGTATCGAAAAAAGTATTGTTCAGGAACCGGTATCGAACTCAAAGTATCGGTATTGATATCGAATTTTTTTTAACGATACCCAGCCCTACGTAACATATCCACCGGGGAGGGGGGTGGGCGCCCTGGAGGCTAGTCCAGGATGGAGACACGGGAGGCCTCCAGGGCGAAACAGAGAGCCTGGACAGCCATGGCGGATCCGGGGACTCGGGAGGAAATGGCGGATCCGGGGAGCTCGGGCGGCCATGGCTGAGCAGGGGATTCAGGAGGCCATGGCGAGACCGCCTGCGAGGCCACGGCCCCAGCCCCCGCCCTGGCCTCTCCGGCTAGAGCCCTACTACCCCCCTCCTCCCCCCAAATTTCCTTGGGGAAAGTAGGGGCTCGATCAGGCACTTGGGGGCGCTCTGGAAGCGTGCAGACTCTTGGGGGCGCTCTGGAAGCGCGGACACTGCATAGCGCCTTCGAGGGGCCGGCACTGGAGGGCGCTCAGGCGAGAAGCGGGCTCTGGAACGGGCACTGGAGGGTTCGGTCGTGGAGCGGGCTCTGGAGCTGGGCTCCAACTCATACCCTCATATGCCACCAGTAATCCCAGGGGCACATGTGCATCCATCAGCGGGCTTGACTTCCCCACGAACATCGGCCCTGAGTGAGCCGCGAACGGTGGCGGGCTTGCGTTGGCTGCGAACGGCAGCTTTGACTTCGCCGCGGACAGTGGCCTTGAAAGAGCTGCGAATGGCGGCCGGGATTTCCCTGCGAATCGCGGGCTCCACTTCGCCGCAGACGGCGGCACGGGGCTGAGGACGCAACGCAGGTGGAGCTCCGGAGAATCAGGGGTGTTTAGGATTGGGCAGGCTGTCCGAGCCGTTGGGGCGGTATGTGGAGGTTCTCGGCGTGAAGTTAGCAAGGGCGAAATCAATATGCTCAATGAAATTCTCCACATACCGTTCCAACCTCCGACCAGCCCGCCGCAAACCCCACAGCGCTTCCTCAGCAGTCATCCTTCTTTGAAGTAGGTCCGTTCTTCTGTCATGGTTGTGGTGCGGGAAGGACAATGGAGAAAAGGCAGGACTCTCAAAGTAAAGGTAGAATATGACTTTTAATAAAACAAACCGTAAGGTACACAACAACCAGCAACAAAGTAGAACGGACAAATACTAAGGGAAAACTGAGGGTATTTGTAAAGGACAAAACAAAGGAACTAACGAGACGATTACAGAACTCAGGTGCATGGAATAATCAAATCAACTTAACTAGAACAGGAAACTAACCATATAAGGAAACTCCAGAAAGACAGGGGAAAAACAAAGAACCAAGAGTCCAGAACCCTGACACATACTGTCTACATTTCTACTAGTCTACACTTATTTGTATATTGTTATTCCCTATTTACTTGTTCTATTTTTATTCCTTTATTATCTGTGTTTTTGTTCTGTTGCACTGTGGAGGCTTCTGTCATGAAAACAAATTCCTCGTATGTGTAAACATACCTGGCAATAAAGCTTATTCTGATTCTGATTCTACTGAATGTGGTCCTACTTTCTAAAAACACCACAAAACTGTTTGCAAACACATCAAACAATACTCTGTGAATTTTCATATTCTCAATCACATATAGTATCATTACCACCAAATTGGTATCTGCAAGATCAGTAATACACACAGTGAAGAAAATTCAATTTACTAAACTGTTTACTACATTTACTACAAAAATGATATTGTATTTTTATAGCTGTGTGAACAGTTAAGCATTTACATTTACATTTAGTCATTTGGCAGACGCTTTTATCCAAAGCGACTTACAATTGGGGAGTACATAAAGCGATTCATCATGAAGAGGCAATCAGACAGAGGAAGTGCTCGTAACACCAAGTCTCAGTCATTGTTCAAATAAGTACAAGCTAGCAAGGGAAGGAGAGAAAGATAAAGGGAAAGTTTTTTTTTTTTTTTTTTTTTTTTTTTTAAAGTTTAGGATGAAGTCAAGTAGTACCGAAAGAGATGAGTCTTCAGTTGTTGCTTGAAGATTGACAGGGATCCAGCATTCCGGATAGGGGTGGGAAGATTATTCCACCATCCAGGAATGGTGAATGAGAATGTTCTGGAGAGTGATTTTGAGCCTCTCTGTGATGGTACCACAAGGCGTCGCTCACTAGCAGATCTCAGACTTCTGGAGGGGATGTAGATTTGTAATAGTGCGTGGAAGTAGGAGGGTGCTGAGCCTGTGGTCGTTCTGTATGCAAGCATCAGTGTCTTGAACTTGATGCGAGCTGCCACTGGTAGCCAGTGCAGTGAGATGAAGAGAGGTGTAACATGGGTTCTTTTGGGCTCATTGAAGACCAGTCATGCCGCTGCATTCTGAATCATTTGTAGAGGTTTGATTGTGTTTGATGGAAGACCAGCCAGAAGGGCATTGCAGTAGTCCAGCCTAGAAATGACAAGGGCCTGGACAAGAAGTTGCGCAGCATGCTCTGTCAGGAAGGGCCTGATTTTTCTGATGTTGTGTAGCGCAAACCTGCAAGATCGAGCAGTCTTTGCAATGTGCTCTTTGAAGGTCAGCTGGTCATCAAAGATTACACCAAGATTTCTGACCGAAGTTGATGGGGTAATTATTGATGTGCCTAATTGAATCGAGAAGTCATGCTGTAGAGTCGGAGTGGCAGGGACGACAAGTAGCTCAGTCTTTGCCAGGTTGAGCTGTAGGTGATGTTCTTTCATCCATGCCGAGATGTCCGCCAGGCAGCCTGAGATCCGTGCAGCTACCGTTGTATCATCTGGTTGAAAAGAGAGATAGAGCTGTGTGTCATCGGCGTAGCAATGGTAGGAGAAGCCATGTGCCTGTATGATGGGTCCCAGTGATGTAGTGTATGTTGAGAAGAGGAGGGGTCCAAGGACCGATCCCTGAGGAACCCCAGTGACCAGTTGATGTGCTTTGGATACCTCCCCACCCCAGGCCACCCTGAAGGACCTACCGGTGAGATAGGATTCAAACCAGCGAAGTGGAATCCCAGTGATGCCCAGCGATGAGAGGGTGGACAGGAGGATCTGATGATTAACAGTGTCAAAAGCAGCAGAAAGATCGAGCAGAATGAGGACTGATGATTTGGAATTGGCCTTTGCGACTCTTAGGGCTTCAGTGACTGAGAGTAGCGCAGTCTCTGTTGAATGGCCACTCCTGAAACCTGACTGTTTATCATCCAGTTTGTTGTACTGTGAAAGGAACAGTGAGAGCTGGTTGAAGACAACTCTTTCGAGTGTTTTCGCTACGAATGGAAGGAGAGAGACAGGTCTGTAGTTTTCTAAAAGAGAAGTGTTTAATGTAGGTTTTTTGAGCAGTGGGGTTACCCGGGCCTGCTTGTACGCTGTGGGGAAGATGCCAGTGCGGAGAGATGTGTTGATAATGTGTGTGAGTGCCGGTAAGAGTGTGGGAGAGATTGCTTGGAGAAGGTGAGAGGGGATTGGGTCAAGAGGACATGTTGTAGGATGGCAGGAGAGGAGAAGTTTGGATACTTCCGCCTCGGTGAGGGGACAGAAGGAGAAGATGGGAGTTTGAGCAGTGGATGTGGTTGGTTGGAGGTCCTGTGTGTGTGGAGTTGAGAACTGGTTACCGATTGTTCTAGTTTTGTCGGTGAAAAAAGTGGCAAAGTCGTCAGCTGTTATAGAAGTGGTGGGCGGTGGTGGAGGGGGACAGAGGAGAGAATTAAATGTTCTGAAGAGATCACGCTTGTCTGGAGAACTGTTGATCTTGTTGTGGAAGTGTGAGGATTTGGCAGTGTGGACTTCAGTAGAGAAAGACGAAAGCAAAGACTGATACCTAGTCAGGTCCGACGGATCGTTTGATTTGCGTCATTTTCTCTCTGCCGTTCTGAGTGTGGTCCGATGCTCACGAAGAACATCGGATAACCAGGGGTTAGAAGGGGTAGCCCGTGCTGGCCTGGAGGAGAGAGGACAAATGTCGTCTAGACAAGAGGTTAAGGTAGAGCATAAAGTGTCAGTAGCTGCATTCACATCCAGAGATGTGAAATGGATAGGTGAGGGAAGAGAGGAGGATACTACAGAGGAAAGAAGGGTGGGGGAAAGGGAGCGTAGATTACGTCTGAAAGTAACCGGTAAGGGAGCTGGTGGCACCTGGGTAGAAAAATGTAAGGTAAATGTAATGAAGAAATGGTCAGAGATATGTAGTGGTTGTACCAGAATGTTATCTGTAGTACAGTTGCGTGTGTAAATTAAATCAAGTTGGCTGCCTGATTTGTGCGTGCTAGTAGTGGTAAGGCGTTTGAGATCAAATGAAGCTAGGAGTGAATGGAAGTCTGTAGCATAAGGCCTGTCTAGGTGAATGTTGAAATCGCCAAAGACTAGGAGTGGAGTGCCATCCTCCATGAAAGAGGACAGCATGCCGTCCAGCTCCTCTAGGAAGGTAGCTAGAGTTTGGCCAGGGGGACGGTAGATTAGTACTATCTGGAGTTTTATAGGAGCCGTTACAGTAATCGCCTGAGATTCAAATGAGTTGTGATTGCCTAGGGGAGAATGGGTTGAGTATTTCCATTTGTTTGAAATGAGCAGACCAGTGCCCCCACCCCGGCCAACCTGCCTTGGGGTGTGAGAGAAAGAGAAATTTTGAGAGAGAGCAGCCGGGGTAGCGGAGTCTTCTGGACGAATCCAGGTCTCAGTCAAGCCCAAGATGCTGATAGTGGATTGTAAGGAAAAAGCAGAAATGAAGTCAGCTTTGTTGACAGCTGACTGGCAATTCCAAAGACCCACAGAGAAAGAAAGAGGTGCAGTAGAAGATGTAGCGATCGGGCGCAGGTTAGCAGGATTACGTTGCCGTCTGCGTGTGATTTTGGAGCGTGGTTGGGAGAGAACCGGAATGGTTTCGAAACACATGATAGAGGTGGAGGGATAGAGGATATGGAAGGAGAGTGTGTGAGGGAAGATAGAAATGATACTTAAGTGTGTGCTCGGTGTCGTTGCTCGGTTGAAGTCGCGCAGGAGAAGTCGTCTGTCTTTACACTCGTTGGTCTTCACAGGAGGAGGCAGAGCACGATGGCTGAACGCTTCCGCAAACGCTTCCGCGTCAGCGCACAGACGTCAAATAAATACGGTCTAGGAGACTAGAGTGAAAAAAGCTGAGGCCGGCTTCTGCTCAGCACAGCCAATAACCTTAAAGGACTGCTAATTGCTGGATACGAAACTAAACACTTCGCACAATCACACACGCTCGTTCTTAGCTGAGGTGCAAATTATTCAAATTGCCAGCAAGTGCAATCAAACATATAAACCTCAACGAAAATGCACAATAGAAATAGGTAGGAAACGAAGTATTCCTTCCTAGCAGCAAGTAAAGAATTGAAACAACAGAACTGCGAAAAAGTATTACAAACTTACGCGAGCTGCCGTCCTTCTCTTCTGGTGACTAATCGGCTTTCCCAACTTATAACAGCCACCAAGCAGTTTAAATACTTAACAGTCGCTGAGGCCGGCTTCTGCTCAGCACAGCCAATAACCTTAAAGGACTGCTAATTGCTGGATACGAAACTAAACACTTCGCACAATCACACACGCTCGTTCTTAGCTGAGGTGCAAATTATTCAAATTGCCAGCAAGTGCAATCAAACATATAAACCTCAACGAAAATGCACAATAGAAATAGGTAGGAAACGAAGTATTCCTTCCTAGCAGCAAGTAAAGAATTTAAACAACAGAACTGCGAAAAAGTATTACAAACTTACGCGAGCTGCCGTCCTTCTCTTCTGGTGACTAATCGGCTTTCCCAACTTATAACAGCCACCAAGCAGTTTAAATACTTAACAGTCGCTGAGGCCGGCTTCTGCTCAGCACAGCCAATAACCTTAAAGGACTGCTAATTGCTGGATACGAAACTAAACACTTCGCACAATCACACACGCTCGTTCTTAGCTGAGGTGCAAATTATTCAAATTGCCAGCAAGTGCAATCAAACATATAAACCTCAACGAAAATGCACAATAGAAATAGGTAGGAAACGAAGTATTCCTTCCTAGCAGCAAGTAAATAATTTAAACAACAGAACTGCGAAAAAGTATTACAAACTTACGCGAGCTGCCGTCCTTCTCTTCTGGTAACTAATCGGCTTTCCCGATTAGTCGGGACTAATCGGTTTGTCTGCTTAAGCAGACAAACTTAAGCAGAAAGTGGAGAAAGAACAAGAAAGAGAAGAGGTGGTGGGGCAGGAAGAAAGTGTGAAATGAGAGGAGGATGCATGGTGTGGGAAGAAGAGAATGAGGAGGACAGAAAGAGTGTAAGATGTAGAAGGAGAGTGAGAAGAGATGGTCGATGGAGAGTGAGTCCCTCAATCATTCACATTATTTAGTGCCAATATTGCCTGAACATTCTGAAATATTAGCCAGAGACATGTCTCAGATACCATGCTTTTTTATTTTGTAGCATCAGTTGAAGAGACAGTGTGTGATAGACGTGTTTGTGCTTCTCCATGATGAGGCTCCTTTCAGTCAGTATCAGGACCTGCCATTTGAGTGATTAATAGTCATGTTACTGAGGCTGAAGGTTCAGCAGTTCATTATGCTAAGGTGTTATCCAAATAACTGAGTAAAATATAAAACTTACCATCACTGACGTGGTACTAGGACATTCTCTATCAAAATAAAAAGAGTGATTAATTGAAAAGTGCTTTGATATTTATAGTTTATAGTTCTATAACTCGACTAATTTATATCAGTGGGTTGCCTCTCACCTCTACAGTCCTGATGTTTTTATCTTGTAGTAAATGTATCCAGAAGCGGCTATGATGATTCCCAGCAGCAGTGCAGCAGATTCAATTGAGAATAATAGCTGAATATCCCACTCAAACTCGGCCGGAGGTGGGGCTGTGAAGGACAGACATAGCTCTATTAACACAATGCACCACTAGCCGTGGATTATCCCGCTTATACCATGGTCATTTACCAGCACTGACAGCTTAACTGTTACTGATGTTTACAGTGCAATATTTGACTGGAAGGGTAAAAGTCGTTATTTTTGTCAGTTTTAGCTCATTAGATCTAGCTTTCTGCCTGCTTTAAATCAGACCTAGAGATCAAGTAGTGCATAAAATTACATTATTTGAATAAATGAATTCAAGTCACAGGGCAGCGATGAAAAGTTTCTGTGCTCCTAATGTTTCTGTGTGTGCGGAGTGATCTCTGATCTCTGTGTGTGTGTGTGTGTGTGTGTGTGTGTGTGTGTACGTGCTTCGATAAACAGCACATTAATATAAAACGGTGGTTATACAGACTTAGAACTACCTGTGCATTAAACAGTTTTATTGCACACCTTCCAGCTAGGGTGAGCACCTGGTTATTGCTCTGTTGCAGGACAGCAGACGTGATTTTGCAGGACATGAGAGAGAGATAACTTGCTATTATTATTCAATGTAAATAAATGATCTTATATTACATGTCTTTTTGCATTGATGCTTTAAATCGCTAATAGACTTTATGAAAAATGAATGACAGCACTGTGAACAGAAGTTGTGAATGTACGTCACTCAGTTTGTCAGTTTCTATGGTACAAAACTAATTTTAACAGCACAGACTTTTTCAATCTAAATATAAAGTGAAACTAATAATCTAATCCTTAAAAGGCACATTTCCAAATAAACACATAAATTCCATTAAAAAGACATAACAATTAAATGCGTTCTTACCGGATTCAGCGCATCTTGAATTTATATTTTGTGTCTGATCTGACAGCTTCAAGTAGGACCTTCTCATTCATTATGTGTCTGTGTATTTTGGGGGGGGTTTCCTGTGTTTTCCCGCTCTGGCTAGATCATGCACGCAGACGGCTGCGGTGCGCAACTTCTGACGAAGCGCTGTTGACCCTCTGGGGACTGAGGTGATTTTGGGGCCCTTGAGATGTTTTGACATGCCCTGATATTTGTGCTTATTTCAGCTACTTATAACATACTAATGACCAACATGTATTTGTTTTTGTATTCAGCACAAACTTTGCTACAATATTATGTGACCAAGATGGATGTACATGTTTGTATTTTTTTAGAAAAAAAATATTATGCGTGGTTAGTAAGTTTTGGGGGAAAATATGTAGCTGAAATAAGGCCATAAAACCCACACTAAATAGTCCTGAATAAGACTTTTGAGTAATCAGTCATGTCGGCTAGAATATTTACTTCACAATTAAGTGAGAATCATTCTGCTTACTCATTCACAGAAAACAATATATTGATTACAATTTTTTAAGACATGTTTTGTGATTGAAAGCCTGTATGCGAGGGAGTGACAATGTCCTTGAATATTAAGTGATTCTCACCTGAGACACAAAGGGCCCTCCCCTAAAGGCTGCTAATGGCCCATCAGTGTGACTGACTTTGAGGCAGGTAAAAGAGAATGTGAGGAGATTGAACAAATGTTTTTTTTTATTATTTGTATTTTATTTACAACACCGTATAATCAAAACATACATAATGAAGGTCAAAGACACATTATTGTGCACACTGATCTAACCACAGAGATGTGAACAGACTTTGAGTCATTCCTGCAACAGATTCTGTTCAACAAGTGACACAAGTAAATCATGCCTGATATTTACGTGTGTTATTTGAGTGTTTCTGCTACTTTCCATGGATTCAAGAAGAAAAAATCTGATGTTGATACAGCACTCTGAGGAAAACAGTTTGAAGAAAGTCATCAGGATTCATCATCTGTGGTGCAGGTATCTGATTCAATAAAATAGAAACCAAAAAAAAAAAACATTTGTGAGCATGTTAATATCAGGAGCATCTTTTTATATATATGTTTTATAGACTCACGCATGCTTTGTACTATCGTAAACAAAAAAAGGATATTTTATATCTGAGAAACTAATTATTATAGTTTAGCACGCTATTAAATCCATTTGTGAACATTAAACATTTTTCTAAACATTGTAGCATTCATCATGTTGTCGTTTGGGGAAAAAAATAAACGCGTTCAAGTTTGAGTCACAATAACATGTTAACTAATGCAAAAAAAGAAACATTACTTACTCATCAGATCGCTCTTCTCTTCTGGGTGAACTCTTGCTCTTATTTGGAGGCAAATCCAGCTTTTATTCAGTGTGTCTTCTTCCAGAAACGAACAGTAATGTTAGCGCGAGTAACGATCTTGATTTGTTTATGTTGGGCGTCTACATGAGCACGCGGCTCACATGGTTATTTACATATGAACACGAGGGGACGGGATAGCATTAGAAATAATGAGTTAGACGGGACAGACTGAACATCGTGTTGGTTTTATACGGATTACTTCATCACAGAATGTTTGTTTTCGATAAGACTTAATTCATTTCAAAGTAGACACTTCCAGCTTTCTATAGATATAACTCCCATGTCCGTGTGTTGAGTTTTCGCTGAGTTACACTTCATTTTAGTGACGTTTTTCAAAGAGCAGCTCGCGGAGATGGAGAAGACAAAGAGCGCATCCTGTTTGTTTGTTTTTTTTCCAAAACCACAAAGTTTTGTTGTATTCGTGAGTGTACACAAAAAAAATAGACACTTCAAAGTTTCAATTGATGTATAACACTTATCTGTACGACCAAAATCGACAGAGTATTTTTAATGTCTTTTGCACTGGTCTTAAAAAAAACGAGTTGGTATCGCCGGCGATACAGCCGTCCCCTTAAATATAGGTGAAGATACGCCACAAAAATAATAAATAAAAAGCTTTCTAAAAAAGGCAAAAGAACACATGCATGTTTTCTTAACATGACAATTAAAAGCCAACAGACTGATGAAAATGCGGGACATGACGTGCGGGACACGGGGTGAAAATGCTGTGCGGTACAACGCAAAGCGGGACGGGTGGTCACCCTACTTCCAGCCAATCAGAATTGAGTATTCAGACCACGGTTTAACTGTAAAATATAGAAGGTTGAAGTGTGACAACTGGACAGTTTACTTATCTCCTCTATTGTGTAACTGATGTTATATTAGTGTAAATCAGGTGTGATATGACAGTTGTTGTCTCTTACTCCAGTCGTAGATCATGGGTCTGGTGAAGCTGGCGTGCTCCACCACGCAGGAGATCTTCTCTGCAGATTTGGGAGTGTATTCTAGCATGGTGTGAATCTGGTAGTACCAGTCTCCGTTGGGCAGCTCCTCAGTGGAGGTCACATCAGAAGTCACCTCCACCCCGTCCTTCAGCCAGTACACTTTGATTGGTTGAGGGTAGAAGTCATAAGCGCTGCACTTCACCAGAGCTGGATGTGTGCTGTCGCCCGGCATCACTGAACTGAGCTTCACTTTCGGCCGCTCTGAAACAACAACAACCACATTCCAAATCACTTCCTACTGTGTGTATTGTCATCACATGACAGACCATATAAATGTGCTTTATCAAAAATGTTTAAAGAAGAGTTATGTGTGAGTCTTGTCACAAACCTTTTTTACTATGGATAGCTGCTTCAAAAACTTCAGCATTAGGCTTGCAGTATGTATTAACTTTAGCCTTGGTTTGCTGTAAGATTGCTGTATCGTTGTTCCATAATTCTGCAGTTCTTATTCCAAAATCTGAAAACCCCTCAAACATCCCCACAGTGCTGTTGAACTTAATTGCTGGATATTTATTGAAGTAATAGCCTTCAATGTACTCCATGTCACTGAGACCATGAGAGATGTAGATGCACTGTGTCCATGTGTGGAAAAAATATCCATTAGCTGAAAAAAAACATCATTATTATTTCAACAATAAAAAACATAAGCACTTGAGCAGATCAGTCAGTCGCAGCTATTACATCATCTCATATTCATATAGTTAAAATATCTATATAGCCAGTCCCTACTTTACTACATTAGATGGTCCACTACCAGAGAACCATCATAACTAACAGTGTTTAAGAAAATGTTGCTGTTAACACAGCATGTCCAATACTGCTATTACTACTAAAATGATCATTTCTTCAGTGTCTCTTAGTAAAGGCCATTTCTCTCACCTGCTCCAGTGAATACAGACAGCATTAGAATGTGTTGAAAATTCAAGAGCTTTAACAGTGTCATTTTCCCTCTCTCTCATTCACAACTGAGAGCGGCAAATACACTGTTCATGCTAGTGAGGTCAGAGTCTAAAACTGCTGTCCAATCAGCCGCTTCTTCCACATGTGTCAAGTGTTGCTACACAATATCCTGCTTACTTTTAAAATCACAGCTGAAATAAAAGTTAGATTGCAGTAACACATTAAACACGATGACCCTTAAAATTGCATTCCTGAAAAAAAAAGTTTGTAAAGTTTTAGAGAACACAAACTATTAACAGCTTTCTCAATTATTTATTGTCCATCCAGCAATGTAACATATAGTTCCTGGGCATGGTAACCCTAACCCCTTACTGTTCAGTCAACATAATAAACATCCACTGAGGCAAGCTTCAAGAACCCATGTGAAGCTTTATTAAACAAAAACGTGAACAAATACAAAACCATAACAAAGGACTGTTTAGGACTGTAATGTCTGTTCATCCTGATTATTTATCAAAAATAACTGACAAACTTACCACAAGCAGACCAAGTTTATTTTGCTTTATTTTAGATTTACATCAATAACAAGACAATTTTATGAAAACAGTAAGAAAACTATGGTAAATTGCTATATGGTAAGAATCATATTTATTTTAAAGAATCCTGATGGTTTCAGTAGGCTTTATGAAAATGCTGTTAGTGCACTGTTCTTTATAGCTATCAGGATCATGCTTTAGTCTGTGTAGTTTGATGGGAACAGAACTGGAACTGATGTTGACTCTGGGGGGTTTCATTATTTTCCCTGTTCCCTGTTCCTACTCAGTTTCTGTAGTTTCTGATTTAACACATCCCAGTTTCTGTTCCAGGTATTTTCCTCACACTATTTATAAGCCCTTAGTTTCTCTCTATTTTGTTGGCCATCATGTTTCTTTATCAGGACCTTTTTATTAATTTCTTCTGTATGTCTATTTCAAAAGAATCTTGAATGACACATCACTGCTAAAATGACTGCTTTGAGTCACTGTAAAATATCCTTCTGTATGGCTGATGATACACGGGGCAACTTTTTGAGCAATATTGCTGGGCAACTTTGAGAAATGTTGCCGTAAACGGGCAACCAGGTGAGACACAGGGCCCACGACCGATCTAAAATATCCAGATAGAAATTGCTCAAAAAGTTGCCCTGTGTATCATCAGCCTTTGTCCATTTCTCTTCAGTCTCTGTGTTGTTTATTTGGCATATGTGACATATGGAGAATATATCACTATATATATATATATATATATATATATATATATGGCTTGTTTTGTTTACTGTGTGAAGACGTGCTGAAATCGCGTTTGGTCTTGTTTTGTATCGCGTATCTTGTCAGTGTCATGCGCTTGCTTGGCCATTTGTTGTGATAAAAGGAAAGTGTGTTCAGCTGAATTCAATTAGTATTTTGTTAGATGGGTATAAAAAAAACTTAGTTTACCGCAGCAGCCATCGTGTGAAGGCATCCTCGTGTGAAGACCGAAGAGTGTAAAGACCATCGACTCTACCGTGCAACTCCACCGGGCAGGATATAAATATCACTTTATATTTCCCCTCTTTCCTACTACTTGTTTCACTTCTGCTTCAGTTTTTATAACCATTTTTTACTATGTGTAAGTAAGTTGTTGTTTTTTTAGCATGTGTGTTTGGCTCAGTGTTATTTTTTTAGGATTACTGATAAACTAATGTAGTTTGATTTGTATTTGTTATCTATTAATTTTAGTTAAAGTTGGAATAATGTTTGTCATTTTATTAGTTTTTTTTTATGTCTGTATAGGTTTTTTATTAAGTTTTAGTTTTATTTAATTTGAGTTATTTTAGTACTTCAACAAACTAAATGGAAATGAAATAATATATATATATATATATATATATATATATATATATATATATATATATTGAATTTATAAATGTGCATGTGTGTACATACACACATGTAGTTGTTTTTTGGTGTTATGTTAGAATCATTATTAATACCTTTTGTTCTTTAATATTTTGAATTGTTTTTAGCTTTATTTTTTTGTTTTCATTTACATGTTAAGTTTTGAAATTTTGTTGTATGCATTTGTCATTTTTATTTAATTTCTTTATTTTTTTTTAATGTGTGTATATATAGTATTTATAAAGTTTTTAGCTTTTAGTTTTGGATCTGTTTTAGTTGTTTTAATACTACAATTGATTGCTTCTGTTGTCCTCATTTGTAAGTCGCTGTGGATAAAAGCGTCTGCTAAATGACTAATGAAATAAATGAAAAATATATATATATATATATAAAATCAAGTTCTTTCTGGTCCTTGAATTTGATTGGCTGATAAGAGTGCGATATTAGAGTGATATCAGAACTCCAACAGCCGTTTCACAGTTTGTAATTGTATCACTCCACTTGCGGTACTTCTTACAGCGAGTGTCATGGTGGATGCCCCAATCCATGATCATTTTATAAATATTGCTGTTTTTGTGTCACGGAATGTTGTTTTACGAGGTTTTCAGGCAAGAATATCCTTGTTTATAGTTCAAATGTGCAGTTTGTTAATAAAGATAATGTCTATTTGAAAATTATGTCAACGTTTTCAGAGACGCGAGCTTCAGGATGTCAGTGGCCGTTCAGCGCTCATGAAGCCGCCCGAGAGCAGCCTCACCGGATCTTCTGGATTTTACCGCTGGCTCTGGTGTCGCTATAGTGGTTAAACATCAGATGTAATTCATTTTGGGTAAATCTAATGGGCAGTCTTTGGTCTCACTAATCTATTATTGGTTCTAGAGAAGATAGTTTTGGCAAAATCTCATGTTTATGTAAATTCAATGCTGTATATCAGAGCGCTACCTTTGTACTTTTGACTGAATTGCCTAGCAACTTTTATGATGGCTGTTGTTGTTGTTGTTTATTATATATTATTATCCAATAAATAATATTTTATATAAATAATATATTTAATAAGTGTTTAGTATTGAGAAACACCCTTAACAGATGAAAGGATAATTAACATTACGACAAAGATAACGTTTTCCTCAGCAGATATTCAAAGTAATGTTTATTGTGATACGAGACCGATCTGATGAATTAATGCTGTATCAGATGCAGGTAATCACACTCGCCCAGTACATCTCTCTCTCAAAATACTGTACATAATACAGTGAGTTTTTACTGCAGTAATACAATAAGCTTTCAATGAAGCAACTCGACGTTCCTTCGTTACTAGTTCTAAAGTGATGTTTTGGAAGTAGTGACGGAGGCTTGGGCTCAGCTGTTAAACTGTCAAACTGAGATTTGAATCCACGGCGGAAGGAAGTAGTTCTGCACAAAGAGGGATTTAAAAGACACTCCATTGTTGTTTCTTATGTAATTACATCGCACTGTTGTATAAACGCAATATCACACTCGTAGACGTGAGATATGGCTGTATATTGGCACGCTGTGATTACCTACGGCCGGATCACAGCCGTGCCGATATACAGCCATATCTCACGTCTACTTGTGTGATATTGCTTATATATATATATATATACCTGAATTATTAAGTGTTTTAGAGTTTTAATGCCCAATGTAAAATTATTTTGTACAAAATATACAAAATGTATATAATGAGTGCATCATTAAAGGGTCATTCACATTTTGTGTCTAAAGCCCCGTTCACACCAAGGATGATAACTATAAAGATAACGATAAAGATATAGTTCTAAAAATTGTTCTCAATATTAAAGAATACCACAACTATAACAATAAACTATATCACTTTCAGAACATTTTTTTCCAGCTGATGAACGATACAAACATTGACATCCAATCAGAATCCATCCTGCTATAAGGCGCTTGAGAATTTAAAGTGGCAGATGCTCGACAGACAATATTGTTTGCTAGTGTGGACGCTAATATCGTTATATTTATAGTTACCATCCTTGGTGTGAATGGGGCTTAACTGCCGTCACTAAGCAACCATGAGCTGTGCTCTCAATGACGATGCAAAAGTTTCAGCAAAGGATAAAAGCATTTCCAGCACCGAAAATCTATTGCAGTAGCTAGATTAATTAAAAAATGGGTATACTTGTACAGCTGTGATCAGATATTCCTCCATCTTGGCTGAGCTTTAATGTTGCTACGGAAAAGGTGAAGCTGATTGGTTGGTTCTCGTCACATGACCTGCGGCGTGCTTGCAGCATTCTGGAAAGTTGAGATGTTTTTATCTCACCACGGCATTGGTGCGCCTTGAAAAAACGAATGCGTCACATCGCTTACGCATCTCGACCATGTCGCTTCTATTATGAGCGCACTTGCTGCGCGTCTACATTTTTAATAAAGTCTCATGCAGTTTCCTTTACTAACCGCTAGGGTAAAAAAACTTACATAGTACAAAATAAGACACATTTCAGTCCATGACAAAAGCAACTACATGTAGTATGAAAGTAGCAAAAGTGTTTGAATTAAGTCACTCAAAATCAACAATGATTTATGTTACATTTGCAGTTCGTCAAGTAATCTGAGCAAAAACGTGTAGATATAATTATGAACAGTGCTACACAGCAAGAAAAGATTTCATGAAATGATTGAACTTTCAAGGTTCAACCAGATCATTGCATTTATGTATCTATCGATCGATCTTCAACACCAGCAGTGCCATCCATCACTGAAATGACACACAAAATCACTGTATCATTGCATTGAGAATCCTTGAGCAACTGTCTTTATTGGTAGGTCCATTGTATGAAAAGTTTTTCTTTTTTTGCTGTGTCTGTGCTGTCAGTTGCAGCTCCTTTAATAAAGAAGAAGATTCCCGTAGCTACTCCCAGCAGCGCCAGAGTGAACCCTGCTCCACAGAAGACCGCCGGACCCAGACTGGGCGGGACAGCAGCCGACTCTGGGACACCTGTTGATCATTGTAAAGGGTGTTAATGTTACACTTCTCAGTGCTTTAATGCTGATTTAATTTGTCACAGAAAGATGACTGTTGTTTTATACGTACATAATTTATATGGAAAACAACTGGAAATAGCACGTTTTAGTGTAATTTGATTTGATTTTGCTCTCAGAGTGGCACTTACCCCATATTTTGGTCTGCGCTTGGCCCTGGAGGGCTCTGTGGTTCACCGTACAGCCGTAAATGTCTCGTTCCTCAGGAACAATATCCAGAGAGGAGAAGATGTGGAAGGTTCCATCATTCCTCGGTCGGTACCGACTCAGACTCACACCATCCGTGACAATGACATTGTTCTTGGTCCACGAGACGTTGACAGGCAGAGGAAAGAAGCCCGTAACTTGACAGATGAGGGAGTTTTCAACACCCAGCTGAACATCATTCCTCGGATAGATGGACGTCTCGGGGGGGTCTGGGAACACACAAAACTGTGTTGAACTTTGCAGGAGTGAATCTGATCTCATTCAAATAACATCTATACACAGGAAAACTAATCATGTAAGACAAAGCTCACTCTTAACCAAACTCTTGATGACACTGAATGCATAATATGGAGCTCATTTAAGTTCTATTTCCAAACAGATTAATTTGAATGTTAGGAAATATGTTACAGGAAAACATTAAAAGTCATAGTGCATACTTACATCATACCCATTTCCTCTGGTGGGGTATTGTAAGCTTTAATGAATACAGCTAAGTTTTGCTTGCATATTTCTTGTTCTGCAACGCTTTCTTCATAAAATCCTGGAAATATCAAAGGATCTGCAAAATCTGGTAATGTATTTACTCCCATCTTTTGAATAAAGTCAGCATGCCATATCTCTTCTCCATCAGATCCACACACAGATTATTTTTCTGTATCAGAACATCCATTGATTTTGAAATCGTTGTGTATAACTGAAATGGAACAAACATCAAAAGATAAATTAGAAATATCCAGAGGCCGAGAGAAATAAAGGATGACCTGCATATCATATGCTTTTCTTACTTAGTAGCTTCGTCTTGTTTCAATTCCAAATATCTAAAAAATCTTAAATCAAGAAGCAATTACTAGACAAGTAAAAATTATTATTTTCTAAATTATATTATATTATTTATTTATTTTTTGCTTACCCCATTGGCAGATGATTTTCTTGTTTTAAGCAAGAACTCACTTGATTTTGACACAAATGCTAAGTAAGAAAAGCATTTATTTTTTTTGCAGTGTATAACTATTAAAGGATTTAGGGGGAAAAAAGCCTTATTTTTTTGTCACTGGTTTAACCTGTTAACCTGCACCCCCCATATTGGGAATCACAGCTGAAAATGACTAACTAACTTAAAATGGTGACAGTTCCTGACTTCAGTGTGCCACACACACAATTGTGGTGTCTTTGGAAAGAAGACCCTTTGGCCTTTACTATCCATCATCCAGAGTTGATGATGCTCAAAAATATAAAAAGTTATAGACACTGAAGTGCCTTGATAAAAATTGTACCACACTGAATTATTTTTTTATTTCATATAAAAATACATGAAATCAGTCCTGGAGCAATCCAGAAAAGTAATGGGTTGAAAGTCACATGTCTCATGAGTTTATATTTCAAATCTGAAGAAGATACCATGAAAAATGAGATTCCTGCAGACATTTTTCTAGTCCCCCCCCCCCCCCCCCCCCCCC
This sequence comes from Schizothorax lantsangensis, assembly GCA_027422415.1. Taxonomy (NCBI): domain Eukaryota; kingdom Metazoa; phylum Chordata; class Actinopteri; order Cypriniformes; family Cyprinidae; genus Schizothorax; species Schizothorax lantsangensis. The sequence continues at coordinate 128,090 of JAPDDO010000398.1, forward strand.
CGTTTGAGGAAAAATATTTACCAAATTATTGAAGAGTTCTACTACAAACTATTTAGTCATTATACATGCCACTGCAGTTTTTCAATTATAAAACAGTAGACAGAATCTTAGACATCGTATCAGTGATTTATTTGAGCACTAGAATAATACCATAATAATAATTTTTGAGTGATGAAAAAAAAACAATAATAATAAAAAAAAATAACTTAATTACATACTGATTTCCTGACATTCAGATGCTCTCCTGCTCTCCTGCTCATACATTAGGTAATCACATGCTGAAGATCATTCATACAGATGCAAATCATACTGATGGCTGCCCAATATAGTCAATATTCACATTATAATGACCTTTTATATAGACTGCATTCACACTGATATCTGTGAACAGTCAGTAATTACATGCTGATTATCAGCCATAGAGATGTTAATCACACAGATACAGGCACATTCTCCACAAAACACGCAAACATATATGAAAACTGCTGAAGAAGAAAATAAAGAAATGTTTTTTCTTTTGTTTTTATTGTGCTAAAAAGATCGCTAAGTTACGCCCCATCAGACGACAGGTGCGTCACAGCGTGCGTCATGCGCCGTCGCGAGGGAGCGCCAGAATTCAAATAATCAATCTTCCGTGTATCTTTAACTTTTTTTTTTTTGGATGATTTCATTCTGTTTGGAACATTGTCTGCTACAAAATCGTGCTGTTTTTTTACCACCAAGACGCTGTTTTTGAGCGTAATTTGTTCCATAACAAATTAATCCAGGATTAATAAAGTACTAATCAATCAATCAATCAATCAATCAATATAACTAAAAATGTATACTGTCCCTCTTAGAAACATTAGCAGCAACATCAAAATAAAGATGTAAAAACTGAAGAAGAAAAAAACTGCAGAAATTTAAAAATATTTTTTCTCAATGTCAATTAATCTTATTTAGGTATTCCCTCATTATATTTTCAAAGGACATCTGTGAAGCGCATGGTACCTCTTCCTGTGCTCTTGTAATTGTCTTTGATCTTTTTGTATCAAATTTGAAATGAGCTCATTTTGTGCATACAATTGTTACATTTCTCAGTTTAAACATTTGTTATGTTATATATGTTCTACTGTGATAAAAATATTGGCTCATGTGATTTGAAATTCTTTTAGTATTCATTTTATTCAAATTTAAAAAAACATCCCAACATTTCCGGATTTCAGGTTGTATAAACTTATACATTTATTTATCTAACACACATACTGTCACGGTTGTGGTGCGGGAAGGACAACGGAGAAAACGCAGGACTACAGGTAGAATATGACTTTTAATAAAACAAAACATAAGGTACACAATGACCAGCAACAAAGTAGAACGGACAAATACTAAGGGAAAACTGAGGGTATATGTAAAGGACAAAACAAAGGAACTAACGAGACGATTACAGAAATCGGGTGCATGGAATAATCAAATCAACTTAACTAGAACAGGAAACTAACCATATAAGGAAACTCCGGAAAGACAGGGGAAAAACAATGAACCAAAAGTCCAGAACCCTGACATTATCCCCCCTCCCAATAGGTGCGTCCCGCACCGTAACATTAGGGCTGGGTATCGAGTTCGATACTTTTTAGGCACCGACCGAATTGCCTCGATACCATCGAGTATCGAAAAACGTCTTGTCGTTCGGTACCATATTTCGATACCTAAGAGGTTAATCTCATCAACGTCAGTGAGCCAATAAGCCTGCAGCACTAGGTGTGTGTGTTCGACTAGAAGCGGCGTGCCACAGATTGATCAGTGTTTGACATCCGCGAGAGCGATTCAAAACCGTATGGATCAGTCTGCTCTCCACATCACGTGTTTCGTTCACTACACACAGACTGAAGCGCGCTCGTGGTGATTTCAGCGTCTGCCATCTAAATGAGGACATAAACACATGAACAACACCTCCAGACCTGCTCTGAGAGTCACTCCATGAGCATTTCACCATTTGATTTGAGTAAAACTAGCATCATATCATATACACACAGAACTCTAAAGGTATTCACGGCAACCCGTCAAAATAAAAGTTCGGTTTAATTTGGAAGACACTGCGGCAGAAATATATTAATATTGTTCAGCAGAGTGTACATACTGCTACTATTAAAATTATTAAAACTTAATTTTTTTTTAAAGTAGTGATCACACAACATTTATTCCATGTTTTAATTTTAATAGTAAAATTTTGTTTGCCAAAATAAATAAATAAAGTTTGATTTTCAATAATTTAAAAGATAAATTAAATTAATGTTTTATGCCTTCTTTTGAAAACCAGATACAGAACACAGAATTTCAGAGGAAAAATAAAACATTTCATAAGGCTATTTTAAGAATAAATTTGAATAAACGAAGTAGTTTTTATGCATTCAAATAATTAGACATACCACTACACGGAATTTAATAACAATAAAACATATGGTGAAAGAAAATAAAACACCCACTTATGAAAGTAGTCTTTAACCTAGAATAAATGAATAGAAATTATGATTCTGTCTATGCGTTTTAAAACGAACACGCACGAGTGTAAACTGAAAACTATTTGAGCTTTATTAAAATTATTTGCACTGATTTATTGTGTTGGATATATTTTGTTCCTTTGTGCAGTGGCTCCGGAGATGAGGCTTTGAGTCTGTATAAATGTCAACAAGCTGAAAAAATAAAACCAAAGTTTTTTGAGATAATGTAATCTTGTTAAAACTGATTTCATAAAATTGGTATCGAAAAAAGTATTGTTCAGGAACCGGTATCGAACTCAAAGTATCGGTATTGATATCGAATTTTTTTTAACGATACCCAGCCCTACGTAACATATCCACCGGGGAGGGGGGGTGGGCGCCCTGGAGGCTAGTCCAGGATGGAGACACGGGAGGCCTCCAGGGCGAAACAGAGAGCCTGGACAGCCATGGCGGATCCGGGGACTCGGGAGGAAATGGCGGATCCGGGGAGCTCGGGCGGCCATGGCTGAGCAGGGGATTCAGGAGGCCATGGCGAGACCGCCTGCGAGGCCACGGCCCCAGCCCCCGCCCTGGCCTCTCCGGCTAGAGCCCTACTACCCCCCTCCTCCCCCCAAATTTCCTTGGGGAAAGTAGGGGCTCGATCAGGCACTTGGGGGCGCTCTGGAAGCGTGCAGACTCTTGGGGGCGCTCTGGAAGCGCGGACACTGCATAGCGCCTTCGAGGGGCCGGCACTGGAGGGCGCTCAGGCGAGAAGCGGGCTCTGGAACGGGCACTGGAGGGTTCGGTCGTGGAGCGGGCTCTGGAGCTGGGCTCCAACTCATACCCTCATATGCCACCAGTAATCCCAGGGGCACATGTGCATCCATCAGCGGGCTTGACTTCCCCACGAACATCGGCCCTGAGTGAGCCGCGAACGGTGGCGGGCTTGCGTTGGCTGCGAACGGCAGCTTTGACTTCGCCGCGGACAGTGGCCTTGAAAGAGCTGCGAATGGCGGCCGGGATTTCCCTGCGAATCGCGGGCTCCACTTCGCCGCAGACGGCGGCACGGGGCTGAGGACGCAACGCAGGTGGAGCTCCGGAGAATCAGGGGTGTTTAGGATTGGGCAGGCTGTCCGAGCCGTTGGGGCGGTATGTGGAGGTTCTCGGCGTGAAGTTAGCAAGGGCGAAATCAATATGCTCAATGAAATTCTCCACATACCGTTCCAACCTCCGACCAGCCCGCCGCAAACCCCACAGCGCTTCCTCAGCAGTCATCCTTCTTTGAAGTAGGTCCGTTCTTCTGTCATGGTTGTGGTGCGGGAAGGACAATGGAGAAAAGGCAGGACTCTCAAAGTAAAGGTAGAATATGACTTTTAATAAAACAAACCGTAAGGTACACAACAACCAGCAACAAAGTAGAACGGACAAATACTAAGGGAAAACTGAGGGTATTTGTAAAGGACAAAACAAAGGAACTAACGAGACGATTACAGAACTCAGGTGCATGGAATAATCAAATCAACTTAACTAGAACAGGAAACTAACCATATAAGGAAACTCCAGAAAGACAGGGGAAAAACAAAGAACCAAGAGTCCAGAACCCTGACACATACTGTCTACATTTCTACTAGTCTACACTTATTTGTATATTGTTATTCCCTATTTACTTGTTCTATTTTTATTCCTTTATTATCTGTGTTTTTGTTCTGTTGCACTGTGGAGGCTTCTGTCATGAAAACAAATTCCTCGTATGTGTAAACATACCTGGCAATAAAGCTTATTCTGATTCTGATTCTACTGAATGTGGTCCTACTTTCTAAAAACACCACAAAACTGTTTGCAAACACATCAAACAATACTCTGTGAATTTTCATATTCTCAATCACATATAGTATCATTACCACCAAATTGGTATCTGCAAGATCAGTAATACACACAGTGAAGAAAATTCAATTTACTAAACTGTTTACTACATTTACTACAAAAATGATATTGTATTTTTATAGCTGTGTGAACAGTTAAGCATTTACATTTACATTTAGTCATTTGGCAGACGCTTTTATCCAAAGCGACTTACAATTGGGGAGTACATAAAGCGATTCATCATGAAGAGGCAATCAGACAGAGGAAGTGCTCGTAACACCAAGTCTCAGTCATTGTTCAAATAAGTACAAGCTAGCAAGGGAAGGAGAGAAAGATAAAGGGAAAGTTTTTTTTTTTTTTTTTTTTTTTTTTTTTAAAGTTTAGGATGAAGTCAAGTAGTACCGAAAGAGATGAGTCTTCAGTTGTTGCTTGAAGATTGACAGGGATCCAGCATTCCGGATAGGGGTGGGAAGATTATTCCACCATCCAGGAATGGTGAATGAGAATGTTCTGGAGAGTGATTTTGAGCCTCTCTGTGATGGTACCACAAGGCGTCGCTCACTAGCAGATCTCAGACTTCTGGAGGGGATGTAGATTTGTAATAGTGCGTGGAAGTAGGAGGGTGCTGAGCCTGTGGTCGTTCTGTATGCAAGCATCAGTGTCTTGAACTTGATGCGAGCTGCCACTGGTAGCCAGTGCAGTGAGATGAAGAGAGGTGTAACATGGGTTCTTTTGGGCTCATTGAAGACCAGTCATGCCGCTGCATTCTGAATCATTTGTAGAGGTTTGATTGTGTTTGATGGAAGACCAGCCAGAAGGGCATTGCAGTAGTCCAGCCTAGAAATGACAAGGGCCTGGACAAGAAGTTGCGCAGCATGCTCTGTCAGGAAGGGCCTGATTTTTCTGATGTTGTGTAGCGCAAACCTGCAAGATCGAGCAGTCTTTGCAATGTGCTCTTTGAAGGTCAGCTGGTCATCAAAGATTACACCAAGATTTCTGACCGAAGTTGATGGGGTAATTATTGATGTGCCTAATTGAATCGAGAAGTCATGCTGTAGAGTCGGAGTGGCAGGGACGACAAGTAGCTCAGTCTTTGCCAGGTTGAGCTGTAGGTGATGTTCTTTCATCCATGCCGAGATGTCCGCCAGGCAGCCTGAGATCCGTGCAGCTACCGTTGTATCATCTGGTTGAAAAGAGAGATAGAGCTGTGTGTCATCGGCGTAGCAATGGTAGGAGAAGCCATGTGCCTGTATGATGGGTCCCAGTGATGTAGTGTATGTTGAGAAGAGGAGGGGTCCAAGGACCGATCCCTGAGGAACCCCAGTGACCAGTTGATGTGCTTTGGATACCTCCCCACCCCAGGCCACCCTGAAGGACCTACCGGTGAGATAGGATTCAAACCAGCGAAGTGGAATCCCAGTGATGCCCAGCGATGAGGGGTGGACAGGAGGATCTGATGATTAACAGTGTCAAAAGCAGCAGAAAGATCGAGCAGAATGAGGACTGATGATTTGGAATTGGCCTTTGCGACTCTTAGGGCTTCAGTGACTGAGAGTAGCGCAGTCTCTGTTGAATGGCCACTCCTGAAACCTGACTGTTTATCATCCAGTTTGTTGTACTGTGAAAGGAACAGTGAGAGCTGGTTGAAGACAACTCTTTCGAGTGTTTTCGCTACGAATGGAAGGAGAGAGACAGGTCTGTAGTTTTCTAAAAGAGAAGTGTTTAATGTAGGTTTTTTGAGCAGTGGGGTTACCCGGGCCTGCTTGTACGCTGTGGGGAAGATGCCAGTGCGGAGAGATGTGTTGATAATGTGTGTGAGTGCCGTAAGAGTGTGGGAGAGATTGCTTGGAGAAGGTGAGAGGGGATTGGGTCAAGAGGACATGTTGTAGGATGGCAGGAGAGGAGAAGTTTGGATACTTCCGCCTCGGTGAGGGGACAGAAGGAGAAGATGGGAGTTTGAGCAGTGGATGTGGTTGGTTGGAGGTCCTGTGTGTGTGGAGTTGAGAACTGGTTACCGATTGTTCTAGTTTTGTCGGTGAAAAAAGTGGCAAAGTCGTCAGCTGTTATAGAAGTGGTGGGCGGTGGTGGAGGGGGACAGAGGAGAGAATTAAATGTTCTGAAGAGATCACGCTTGTCTGGAGAACTGTTGATCTTGTTGTGGAAGTGTGAGGATTTGGCAGTGTGGACTTCAGTAGAGAAAGACGAAAGCAAAGACTGATACCTAGTCAGGTCCGACGGATCGTTTGATTTGCGTCATTTTCTCTCTGCCGTTCTGAGTGTGGTCCGATGCTCACGAAGAACATCGGATAACCAGGGGTTAGAAGGGGTAGCCCGTGCTGGCCTGGAGGAGAGAGGACAAATGTCGTCTAGACAAGAGGTTAAGGTAGAGCATAAAGTGTCAGTAGCTGCATTCACATCCAGAGATGTGAAATGGATAGGTGAGGGAAGAGAGGAGGATACTACAGAGGAAAGAAGGGTGGGGGAAAGGGAGCGTAGATTACGTCTGAAAGTAACCGGTAAGGGAGCTGGTGGCACCTGGGTAGAAAAATGTAAGGTAAATGTAATGAAGAAATGGTCAGAGATATGTAGTGGTTGTACCAGAATGTTATCTGTAGTACAGTTGCGTGTGTAAATTAAATCAAGTTGGCTGCCTGATTTGTGCGTGCTAGTAGTGGTAAGGCGTTTGAGATCAAATGAAGCTAGGAGTGAATGGAAGTCTGTAGCATAGGCCTGTCTAGGTGAATGTTGAAATCGCCAAAGACTAGGAGTGGAGTGCCATCCTCCATGAAAGAGGACAGCATGCCGTCCAGCTCCTCTAGGAAGGTAGCTAGAGTTTGGCCAGGGGGACGGTAGATTAGTACTATCTGGAGTTTTATAGGAGCCGTTACAGTAATCGCCTGAGATTCAAATGAGTTGTGATTGCCTAGGGAGAATGGGGTTGAGTATTTCCATTTGTTTGAAATGAGCAGACCAGTGCCCCCACCCCGGCCAACCTGCCTTGGGGTGTGAGAGAAAGAGAAATTTGTGAGAGAGCAGCCGGGGGTAGCGGAGTCTTCTGGACGAATCCAGGTCTCAGTCAAGCCCAAGATGCTGATAGTGGATTGTAAGGAAAAAGCAGAAATGAAGTCAGCTTTGTTGACAGCTGACTGGCAATTCCAAAGACCCACAGAGAAAGAAAGAGGTGCAGTAGAAGATGTAGCGATCGGGCGCAGGTTAGCAGGATTACGTTGCCGTCTGCGTGTGATTTTGGAGCGTGGTTGGGAGAGAACCGGAATGGTTTCGAAACACATGATAGAGGTGGAGGGATAGAGGATATGGAAGGAGAGTGTGTGAGGGAAGATAGAAATGATACTTAAGTGTGTGCTCGGTGTCGTTGCTCGGTTGAAGTCGCGCAGGAGAAGTCGTCTGTCTTTACACTCGTTGGTCTTCACAGGAGGAGGCAGAGCACGATGGTGAACGCTTCCGCAAACGCTCCGCGTCAGCGCAAAGACGTCAAATATATACGGTCTAGGAGACTAGAGTGAAAAAAGCTGAGGCCGGCTTCTGCTCAGCACAGCCAATAACCTTAAAGGACTGCTAATTGCTGGATACGAAACTAAACACTTCGCACAATCACACACGCTCGTTCTTAGCTGAGGTGCAAATTATTCAAATTGCCCAGCAAGTGCAATCAAACATATAAACCTCAACGAAAATGCACAATAGAAATAGGTAGGAAACGAAGTATTCCTTCCTAGCAGCAAGTAAAGAATTGAAACAACAGAACTGCGAAAAAGTATTACAAACTTACGCGAGCTGCCGTCCTTCTCTTCTGGTGACTAATCGGCTTTCCCAACTTATAACAGCCACCAAGCAGTTTAAATACTTAACAGTCGCTGAGGCCGGCTTCTGCTCAGCACAGCCAATAACCTTAAAGGACTGCTAATTGCTGGATACGAAACTAAACACTTCGCACAATCACACACGCTCGTTCTTAGCTGAGGTGCAAATTATTCAAATTGCCAGCAAGTGCAATCAAACATATAAACCTCAACGAAAATGCACAATAGAAATAGGTAGGAAACGAAGTATTCCTTCCTAGCAGCAAGTAAAGAATTTAAACAACAGAACTGCGAAAAAGTATTACAAACTTACGCGAGCTGCCGTCCTTCTCTTCTGGTGACTAATCGGCTTTCCCAACTATAACAGACCACCAAGCAGTTTAAATAACTTAAACAGTCGCTGAGGCCGGCTTCTGCTCAGCACAGCCAATAACCTTAAAGGACTGCTAATTGCTGGATACGAACTAAACACTTCGCACAATACACACGCTCGTTCTTAGCTGAGGTGCAAATTATTCAAATTGCCAGCAAGTGCAATCAAACATATAAACCTCAACGAAAATGCACAATAGAAATAGGTAGGAAACGAAGTATTCCTTCCTAGCAGCAAGTAAATAATTTAAACAACAGAACTGCGAAAAAGTATTACAAACTTACGCGAGCTGCCGTCCTTCTCTTCTGGTAACTAATCGGCTTTCCCGATTAGTCGGGACTAATCGGTTTGTCTGCTTAAGCAGACAAACTTAAGCAGAAAGTGGAGAAAGAACAAGAAAGAGAAGAGGTGGTGGGGCAGGAAGAAAGTGTGAAATGAGAGGAGGATGCATGGTGTGGGAAGAAAGAGAATGAGGAGGACAGAAAGAGTGTAAGATGTAGAAGGAGAGTGAGAAGAGATGGTCGATGGAGAGTGAGTCCCTCAATCATTCACATTATTTAGTGCCAATATTGCCTGAACATTCTGAAATATTAGCCAGAGACATGTCTCAGATACCATGCTTTTTTATTTTGTAGCATCAGTTGAAGAGACAGTGTGTGATAGACGTGTTTGTGCTTCTCCATGATGAGGCTCCTTTCAGTCAGTATCAGGACCTGCCATTTGAGTGATTAATAGTCATGTTACTGAGGCTGAAGGTTCAGCAGTTCATTATGCTAAGGTGTTATCCAAATAACTGAGTAAAATATAAAACTTACCATCACTGACGTGGTACTAGGACATTCTCTATCAAAATAAAAAGAGTGATTAATTGAAAAGTGCTTTGATATTTATAGTTTATAGTTCTAAACTCGACTAATTTATATCAGTGGGTTGCCTCTCACCTCTACAGTCCTGATGTTTTTATCTTGTAGTAAATGTATCCAGAAGCGGCTATGATGATTCCCAGCAGCAGTGCAGCAGATTCAATTGAGAATAATAGCTGAATATCCCACTCAAACTCGGCCGGAGGTGGGGCTGTGAAGGACAGACATAGCTCTATTAACACAATGCACCACTAGCCGTGGATTATCCCGCTTATACCATGGTCATTTACCAGCACTGACAGCTTAACTGTTACTGATGTTTACAGTGCAATATTTGACTGGAAGGTAAAAGTCGTTATTTTTGTCAGTTTTAGCTCATTAGATCTAGCTTTCTGCCTGCTTTAAATCAGACCTAGAGATCAAGTAGTGCATAAAATTACATTATTTGAATAAATGAATTCAAGTCACAGGGCAGCGATGAAAAGTTTCTGTGCTCCTAATGTTTCTGTGTGTGCGGAGTGATCTCTGATCTCTGTGTTGTGTGTGTGTGTGTGTGTGTGTGTGTGTGTGTACGTGCTTCGATAAACAGCACATTAATATAAAACGGTGGTTATACAGACTTAGAACTACTGTGCATTAAACAGTTTTATTGCACACCTTCCAGCTAGGGTGAGCACCTGGTTATTGCTCTGTTGCAGGACAGCAGACGTGATTTTGCAGGACATGAGAGAGAGATAACTTGCTATTATTATTCAATGTAAATAAATGATCTTATATTACATGTCTTTTTGCATTGATGCTTTAAATCGCTAATAGACTTTATGAAAAATGAATGACAGCACTGTGAACAGAAGTTGTGAATGTACGTCACTCAGTTTGTCAGTTTCTATGGTACAAAACTAATTTTAACAGCACAGACTTTTTCAATCTAAATATAAAGTGAAACTAATAATCTAATCCTTAAAAGGCACATTTCCAAATAAACACATAAATTCCATTAAAAAGACATAACAATAATAAATGCGTTTTACGGATTCAGCGCATCTTGAATTTATTTTTTGTGTCTTTTGGGGGGGGAAAAATCTGACAGCTTCAAGTGACCTTCTTCATTCATTATGTGTCTGTGTATTTTGGGGGGGGTTTCCTGTGTTTTTCCCGCTT